>JAATOF010005154.1:0-12278 GCA_013170925.1 Podosphaera leucotricha
CTGTTGTAATCATGTGACTATATAACGCGTTGACGCGTCATTTTGCTTATATTCTTTCCGTAGCTGAAGATGGGAGAATTAAGATCCATCAACACAAATCCGCAGAACGTGATATTAAGATTACGTCTTTGCGAAGTGTTAAAGCATCCCGACACTTATTTTATGAAAGCCAAAGCGATGATGAGGTAATCCATATGGTATGTGGCTGGTGGTGGTCCAATGCGCGCTTGTCCTTCAGGTCCCGCGCTAAACCGCCGAATACTGTTTTCGATTCAACGGTCCGTCCTCGAAAAGTGGCGCCCAATTCAAAATATCGGTAATTACCCGACCTTCATTTTTAGAGTCATTTAAATCAAAATCAGTACAAGAAGTATAAATGAAGAACCAAAAATTCCTGCGCATAAAAATCGTTTCTCAGATTTGAATTCAAATGGACTTGTTGGCGGCTGAGAATCGTTTGATCATGTTTGCGAGTAGATCTGATTAGTCATTTGAAGGTTTGTGCTTCTCACAGGACATTCCTGTGTACAATTGGTTCATCTGGTGACGATTACAAGTTATTTAATACTCAACGCGCCTGACGCGTCGACAATGCCCACTAGAACAGTACAACGAACAAAGCCCTAGTAACACGCGCAATCTGCCCTCCTTATCCCATGGTGTGAATCACCATTATATTACCAAATCTACAACTGTTTAACTTCCATAAGTCCTACAGATGATGACCCGGCGCCGTGGTGCGCAGGAAAAAAGTCAGAGCACGTCACTCAACTTTAAACAGCCTCTTTCATGGCATGCGGGCAAATCTATTCCGACTAGTGAACTTTTAAAAAGACTTGAGACACTTTCAACTGAACTCAAAGACCTGGCCGATCAACAAGAGGAGGTACATAAGGATTCCTTAAAAAAAGTTTCCAAAGAGCTCGTCGGTCAACACTTGCTTGGGCACAGGGACAAAGGAGTGCGCGCTTTTACTGCATGCTGCTTGGTTGATATTCTCAAAATTTGTGCTCCCGACGCGCCTTTTACTCCCTCACAGCTTAAGGCTCGTCTGTCCCTAGGCTCACCTATAGACAACTAACCTAAGTAGGAAATTTTTACTCTTTTTATTGCTAAGATCTTGCCGGCATTGTCCAGTCCTTCACATGCATACAACCAGCAACACCAGTATGTATTGGCATCACTGGCGGAGGTAAAAAGCATTGTTTTGCTCTGTGATATCCCGAGCTCGGATTCGCTTATTCTATGCTTGTTTAGTAATTTCTTTGATACCATTTCTGGATCATCAAACGCTACTAACAGGGAACAAATATCAAGAGATGTTGAGTACAATATGATGCAAATATTGGTAATTTTAGTCGACGAAGCACAAAGCTTACCTTCGGGTGTTATTGATATAATAGTGGCTCAATTTCTCCGTGCTTCTACTCCAAATAGCGGTAAGCACACGGGAAAGATCAAGCAAGAGCCTGATGAAAAGCAACTTAACTTGTTGATCAAAGAAATGCCTGCAGCTTACAACATGGCTAAAACTATTTGCAACTCATGCTCTGATAAGATGGCTCGCTACATTAGCCAATACTTCAACGAAGTAATTATAGAAGTCTCCGATGAAGCATCTGGGCTCCCGAGGCATCGAAAAGATAAAGATGCAACTTCAGAATCTGAAGGAGATGATGCTCCCATAGGGCCTAGTGAAGCAGATATGAAAGAGCTTCAGAAAGCCCACAATCTACTTAGAGAGCTATGGCGTGCGTCACCCTCTGTATTACAAAACGCTATTCCTCAACTTGAGCACGAGCTATCTGCCGATGACGTTCAGCTAAGATTACTGGCAACGGAGACCCTTGGTGATATAATTTCCGGTATTGGAGCCGCAGGGCCACCCCCTCCTCCTCAAATAGACGCAGCCGCTTACCCTCCCGCCAAATTGGACGATGATTTTCAACCATCTATCTCGGTAAGCGTCCTTACAACGCCAATTTCACCTCAGTCATTTGCCCAAACCCATCCCAACGTATATCGAAGCTTCCTTGGTAGAAAAAATGATAAGTCTCCAATTATTCGATCAGGCTGGACAACAGCAGTTGGGAGAATCCTTATGACTTCAGCTGGAGGAATTGGCTTGAGTGGAAACGAAGAAAAAAATTATGTCAAAGGCTTGGCTGAAAAATTAAATGATTCTGACGAAAAAGTGAGACTAGCTGCTGTTATGGCAGTTGGAAGATTTAGCTTCCCTGATATTATGTCCAAAATTGCTCCCAGTGGAGGTGTTAACAGCTTTGGCTCTGTACTAGGCAGTCTTGCAGATCGGGCTCGTGACCGCAAACATGTAGTTAGAGCTGAAGCTATGAAATTACTTTCTCGAATGTGGGGAGTCGCCACTGGCGAAATTCTTTCAGGAAATGAACGTGTGATAGATGCACTCGGGGCAATCCCATCCAAGATTTTTGATGTCTACTACGCAAACGATCCTGAAATAAATGTCCTTCTGGACCACTCATTATTTGAGCAGCTTATACCGCTTACATACGCGCTAAACAAAACTAAGTTAATGAAAAACACAAATAGCTTTCAGGGGAATACAAACGGGTCAACTCACGTTGATAAGATTCGCACGGAGCGAATTCTTCTTCTTGTGAACTCGCTTGATACCAAGTCGAAAAAAGCCTTTTTCGCCATGCAAGCCCGACAACCATCTTTTGCCAAGGTCCTCGAGACCTATTTGGCATGCTGTGAAGAGTACAATGGCGGCGTAGTTGAGGGAAATCTGAATGAAGTTAGATCAAAATTAGATTTACCTATAAAGTGGTTTGCAAAACTATTGCCTGACCCTGTACGTGTCAATCATGACTTACATAAATTTGCAAAAATACATGATCGCCGATCATATCAACTTCTTCGTTTTGCAATGGACCCAAGAAGCGATTTTCCTACTGTTCACAAAGCCATTAAAGAACTTGCCAAGAGAATTCAAACGAATTCAGGAGCTTCTGCTGGGCTACTTGAGACGCTTTATCCCATAATCTACAGATCATCATGTTTGATATACAATAGAAGCAATCAACCAATATTTTCACAGTTTGCAAGAACAAATGAGCAGGGGTTCGGCATAACGGCCAACATTATCATGCAAGAAATTTCAGAAAAGCATCCAGAAATCTTCCAGGCTAGCTTGAAAGAACTTTGCAAACTACTCGAGGCTAATTCACCTTCAGATACTAAGTGTAATGATAGTGCGATTGTGGAGACATTAAAGTCGCTGGCATCGTTCGCGAAGTCTGGTAAAAACAAAATACCAGATGATCAAAATTTCATCAAGACATTGCTTAACTTTTCTCTATATGGAACTCCTTGCAAGACAGCCAAATATGCTGTTGTCATTCTAGCAGCGTCGACTAGCCGAAAAGAAATGTACATGAAAGACTTACTAGATCAATGCCTAAGGGACTGGAATTACGAACATGAAAACTCTTTAAGCATACTTGCGACCATTAATCAATTAACGATATTGGCTCCCTCAATAACAGAGGAACTAAATGAGAAAATCCAAGAAATAAGTCTTGAAATTCTTAGCCAAGTCAGAACTCAGAATTCACACATTGAGCTTGAGTGGCAGGAAAATTCCGATCTAGACAAAGAATGCCAGGCTAAATGCCTCGCCATAAAAATTTTAGTCTCTCGCTTAAGAAGCATGCAGAGTGACGTGACTGAGGCAACCGCTCTGGCGGTATCTATACTTAAACTCTTAAACTCATTGATTGAAAAGAAAGGAGAGATCTCGAAAGAAGGTACAACACCAAAGCATCATAGATCACGATTAAGGCTCCTTGCTGCTCAACAGACGCTGAAGCTATGTACCATAGAGATGTTTGACAAAATTCTTGCCCCGAGAGAATTTCATAACCTTTGCTACGTCGCTCAAGACCCCCTAGAAGACGTTCGTCGTGCGTTCGTGGGAAAATTACAAAGGTACCTTGTGAAGAACCTACTTCCCAATCGATTTCTCACAATCATCTTCATTACTGCTTTTGAGCCAGCTCAGGGATTTCGCGACTCAATCATGACTTGGATTCGATCGAGAGTCAAGGTAGCTCAGGACACCAAAAAAGGCATCTTTGAGGCAATTTTCCCCCGGCTAATCCATCTACTTGCGCATCATCCTGATTATAGTTCTACGCCAGATGAGTTGCTTGATCACGCTAGGTATATATTATATTACATCTCCACTGTTAGCTCCGAAGAAAATCTTCCTCTTATTTACAAGTATGCCCAGCGAGTCAAGCAGGCCCGAGATTCTCTTGCTGGAGCGGACTCTGAGAGGCTTTATGTCTTATCTGACTTGGCACAAGCCCTTATACGAAAGTGGGAAGAAAAAAAGGGATGGAGCATGCAAAGTTGGCCGAAGCAAGTTGGGTTGCCAATTGGCCTTTTTGTAGGCCTTCCCTCCCATGAAGTTGCTCAAGAAATCGCAAATAAAACTTATATTTCTGAAGAATTGGATTCTCTTCTCGATGGATTAGTCAGAGAAGTTGACCGGAAGAAGGTTTGTTCCCTTTACCCACTTTTTGACGTGTAGTTAATGACACTTTGGAAGCTTAAACGCCGGCTTGAAGACCCATCTTCGGCAAATTTAAATAAAAAAGGCAAACCGGATAAACAACCTCGAACTCATGCGCCTAAAAAAGAGCGTCCTGTGAAGGAAAAAAGAACCCCTAAGCGGCGCAAAGAGCAACAAACAGCAGTTGCTCCAAACTCAGATAGACGAAGGAGTGGGAGATCAACGAGTGAAAGAAAAGTCTACGAAGAACGAGATAGCAGTGAAGATGACGAGGAGATGTGGCAAGGCGTTGCCGAGTGGGATTACCTGTCAGAAAACAATCTATCTGGCGAAGATAAGAAAAAGAAGAAGAAGAGAGCCGTCTAATTTCGGTGAAGGACCTAGTCCGAGAGCTACAGCTTCTATCTTGGACAAGAGCCATCTACTTTGCCTTTGGGTCTAAAATGTCTTCAAACGGTCGATTTGCAGATAAAATTTTGGACTAACCAATTGTAAGTCTATTCTTGTTTGGTGGCACTCCGACTACATTTTTTAGTAGCTCGGGACTTTGCAATGGCGTTTTGGATTCCCACTTTTCCTCATGACGGCAGATGGTTGTTCGGCGTTCATATGGACTCTAGGATCTCTTTGTGTAGCTGGACCTACGTCCCATGATATTCTGCTGGATTCAATTTGCGCTCTAAATGTTCGTATATAACTTGGCTTAGACACCTCTTGATTGAATGCAATCACCTCCTTTGAGTTCCTCTAAACTCAGCGCGTCAAGTTGAGAGAGGGTGCTAAGACAGTGTATCTGGAAAGTGACACTCGATGACACCGCAACGCATAGCCTGTTCTCGCTCATCGCGGACCCCAAGCAATTTATAGAATTCATACTCATTCATGGATCCCCAGAAAGAGTAGCCAGTCTATGATGGATCTTCAGATATCTTCCCAGAGCAAGGAATACTTGAGTATCTGACAAAGAAATGTTACTTTGACTTGTAACCCAGGTCACACATACACACGTGCTATAAAGCTAGGTTACAAATTTTTATGTGACGCTGCTCTATAATCTGTGCCCCGCATTCACATGAGTAGCCGTTAATGGAGCACACCTGTCCTTTTCAGTAGCTCTTCTCTCGGTATATCATACCTCGTGCTGCCTCCTTTGACCCTTGTAATTACTCCGGCGGCTGAAAATTGGGTGCCGGCGTCGATCGCTATTCTGCTCCTGAAAGCTGATCATCACGTATTATTAACGTGAGCGTGAGTAGTGATCTTGTCATCAGGTGTCGTCTACAAAGACTCTATGATCTGATCAGGTAGCGAAAAGGAGGCTAACTACGCACTGGATCAGGCTAATAGACATCAGTGCTAAAATCAGTTATGACACTTCTCGGTCGTCCCTCCGCTCGAGGATAATTTACATTCAACTTCTGATTGCAGTGGCACATACTACCTCTCAATGTGTTTCTATTTAGCAGTTTAAAGGAAAATGCTAAAGCTGCGTAGAGCATCAGCAATGACGATAACCGAAATTTCTCAAATCCTTTCGAATGTTAACAGAACCACATTCTATCAAGTGACTGCGCTCCCTTTCGGCTGAATCATCGAAATTTTGTGATAGCGGACAAATCATAGAGTCACTCGAATCATCAATACCTGCTAGCAGCTGAAGGGAAGTCTTCAGGTTTGAGATAAAATTATTGCGGTAGTCTATTCAAGAGACGACGAAATATCGCGATGATGTCTTCAAAATTGCTTTCCTCTACTTGCTCCTGCATCATGCACTATGGCGGCAACCTCAAAAGATTCGATTGACCAAGTACCTAGCGCTGGTTTGGTTTCTCTACGGCCTAGTTTAAGAAGACAAACTGATAATTTCTTTTACCCCATCAGTTTACATCCCAGAGTGGCGGCTAGTATTAGTGGATAGTTTCAAGATTTTTTTGGTGGATCCAAATAATACGTAAGAATGTAAGCGTCGCTGAAATTGATGAGTACATGTAATCCAAAATATAGAGTGATTGTAAGTTTGAGGACCTCCCTTTTAGGACACAAATTCACCATATTTGAATTTATTTATTTGGTACTTATTCTACAATTTTATATTTCAAAATTAACTGTTAAATCTTAAAATTAATATAAAATTTCATTCTCTTTGAGCTTCCTTTATAGTCCTTATGCTCTTTTGATTGCCTGGATATCCCTAAATCGAGTTTTAGAGTTGACTGCTAACTTCTCTCTGGGAACCAATAAGTATCCATTTCGAGTGCTTTGGCTAGACTTAGGAGCCTTTGCTCTGCGAGTTCTACCTGAAGTCTTTTAGTAGATTTTGCAACTTTGTACATAGCTGTAGTGGACCGTTTTTAAACTCAACGCTTCCGAGAAGTATTCCTATCGTCAAATGGATACGGGCTCGTATCTAAATATGATAAGCTTTCCAATACGAAAATTAAGCGAGCGGAATTCTACGCAAGGCCATTCAGGAGGTCAAACACGAGGAGACTTAGAATTCCTTTGTTGACATGGATCATCGTAGGTTAAAATATTGTAGTTATAAAGTAGAGGTGTCCTTCACATTTTTTCCTTAGATTTAGATAATTAATCGTATTTTTTGGACTTGCTCTGTTGTCATCAACATCAATTGATCCGTCAACATTCAGTCTGACTTCTGGAGGACATAAACAAGCTTCTATTTTCCTTGGTTTTATAGGAGAGGTTTTAAAACATTCTAATATCTGACTAGGAACACTATTTTGTATAACTTTTGTCTTTTTCACTAGAATCAAGCTTGCATAATCTAATATTGTGAGAATATCGTTTCATCCTTGAATGCCATACACCATTCTCCGAATACACTTACATAATCACCCTATCGATGCTACGTTGTAAAAATGCCTCGGAAAATATGGGTTTACCCCAATTACCAGCACAATACAAATACACTATATTTTGACCTGACTCTAGGACTGCATAAGTCGATATCATCAGTGAATCATATGTCAGTGACAGCAGTCATATGCTCGGGCTCATTATCCTGGTTGAACCAGACTGAGCGGCGACTTGATCCACAGTTGGCACCAAACACACGTCGAATATACTTGATAACTGTTCTGCATCCATTCTACCGACGATACGATGCATGCCACCGACACAAATCCAAGACATACATCCCCATATCATAATATTTCCACCCCTAAACTTGATAGTCAACGATGATACCCGGACAGAGGCTCTTAGAATCCGTCACCCAAGTGTATTTAATCCCGTCGCTATTTATTCTGTTAATTTTGGTCTCATCAGACCACATAACCTTTTTCCATTCGTCTAAGGTCCAATATTTATGAGTTAATGCCCAATTTAGACAAGCTTTTCGATGGACCAAAGTGAGTCTAGGTTTCTTCTTCTTCTTCTTCTTCTTGATAGCTCTCAACCCTTGTTCTCTCAAAGCACTACGGTCCGTTTCAGATGAAAAACTGTCCTCTCTTTCTTGATTGAGCTTTTTTGTGAGTTCAGCGGCTGTATTCGCTCCGCCATTCATCATCAGACGGGCGATGCCTCGCTTATCTCGTGACGACAGCTTTCGTAATCGTCTCAACTTCGTATATGGTACTTGAATAACTATTGTCTTACGATATCTGGCTACTGTAGCTTTACTAATTCCTAAAGTTTTGGCGATCTTCCTAGTTGATTTACCGTCATGAAGTAAATTTGTACAAGTAGATAGAAAAGAAGACAATAGAAGACATCAAAAGATCAAACAGAGTATGAATCTCAGTACTTATAGACTGTTACAGATCTGCTGCTGCTTGTTTTGGAGTCTTGATAGACCCATGAGTAACATTGTGGACTGTTGTTCGTTTGTCCCTAGGTGATAATTTACTCGTGGCCTCCCATTTTCCGCCCGCTTCAACATTGGAAATCGTTTGACGAACCCTGCTGACCGCAGATTTGGAGCAATAAAGGTCATTAGCTACTCACAGCACGATTTTTCTGTGTGAAGTAGCTCCACGATGCGCTGTCGGGTGGTTGTGCTCAATTTTGCCGTATTGTTACTTTAACTACCAAAGTACAGTCAAAATTTGAACTTCTTATTCGAAAATTATTGCCCAAAAGACTTAAACATTCGGATTAAAGATTATAGAGACAATTTAACGTTATTTCGGGCTTGTGTGGCTTACAATGATAGGTTCCGAGCCGTGACACTGAGCCGCTGCATTTATTTCGTCGAGATTATGGAAGACGTGCGCCAAATGACCTTTCTTTATGAGAGCAGCCCAAAAATCAGATTTTTAGTCCGCAAAACTAATCTCAGGAGCTAGAATTATTGTCGACGCTTCTTCCATTGGAGTTATAGTCTTTCAAATTTCAGTTTATGCCGGTCGAGGAGTTAATGAAGCCCAATTGAGACGCCGAAAATAAATTTTCCAGCTTCTCTGTATCTTAATTGACGGATTCCACTCGATACAAGATTGAACTTAATTTTTTTCAAGAGGCTAAGATTCGGCTTGTTGATGGGCTAGAGGTAGGTAGGCCCAAGTCTATCTGAACTCGAATCCATTTGGTCAGATGACTCTCTTGGGATGGAGACAGCTTTTGAAGGTCGGAATAAGCCAAAATAAAAGCCTGATGACTCTAGTTACAACTTTAAAGCGTTAATCGTAGCATGCCTCATTCAGAAGCAGCTCTTGTGAGACTTTGGCCATTTTCTATGACTTTGCATACATGAAGAAACTGATTTTCAGTATAACAAGACATCTAGATCGAATTAAAACTCAAATCTAAGAAAGCTTGGGAAATAATTGATGGGTTCACTAAAATTTAAAGTCGTGGTGTTTCTACGATTGTGGAGTTTTGGGTGGCCCAAGAGTAGGTGAGAGACGATATTTCTTTCAACGCGATGTGTACATTACATGTATATAGTTCTGAGCTGGCGTGATAAACTTGACAACTCCACGGATACTATTCGCAGAATTGCCTTCTGAACGTTTTATCTTATACTACACAAAAAATGATCTCGCTTACTCTCTTTAATATATTCGATATTTTTCTTCGCTAAAATTTAATTCCCGGGCTATTCCATGATTGCCACCCATGGAGCTCTGTATTGGGGCAGAGGACACCGTGAGGTATCACCTCTGGGACGGAACCCATAACCTGGTAAGAGTGAGTTTCCCACGATGGGGTTATTGTGAATTTGGCTTGTTGATTGATTGTAGGATCATTTTCCACAATATTATGCATCATCGACCACGATTTATCGTAAAATGGGTCTAAATTGTCTTTTGTTTCAATCCGAGAGATATCTGGTTCAGAGGTTGGAGGAGAAGGAAGTGCTGTGGTTTTTAACCAAGAATTATGCTGCAACTCTTGACACCTTATATCCCCAAGCAATCCTGGCATTTCGTTCTTCATGATAACGGTTTCAGTCGGAAATACCACTGATGAGGCGAAATTTGATGATAAAGCTATCGGTTTTATGAGCTGCGGAAGATTTTGCTCTTCAATTGGCTCTGATTTTACTTTCCCTGATGGCTGGATGGAGCTATGTATGAAATCCTTCAGAATAAATGTCGGCCTCCGCGAATTGACGATATTTCCATTTTCATCCCGCCAGAGTCGCTTCCGTGTTGCTAGGATACCTAGACCTTCACCACCTGCTTCGTCATCTTTTTCCTTGTGCCGAGCCATATGACGATCTGAACATATTTGTCAGCTCCATTTCTCAGCTCAAACACTCTCACTTACCCAGGAGATCTCGACGACGAAAATGTGCCATGCACCGGACACAAGTGTTATCTCCGTCCTTATGATTCAACGCATGACGGTGAAGGTGCTCAGATCGAGAGAAAGTCTTTCCACATCCAACAAAGTCACAGACAAATTTTTTCTTAGTGGTAGTTTTTGATTTGAAGCTACATGAAGGCAGAAATGTAGAGATTGTCGGATATGGGCTAGGAGTCGAAGATACGACACGAGAAAAAGAGGATTGTATAGCTGAGTTCGAAGACACTGTAGAAGAGATGAAGGCTGGTGGGGCTGACATCGAAGGCATTTTGGAATTGAATTTAAAGCTGGAATTTGATATAACAGCGACTCACAATGAGAAATAGACAACATACAATCTTACCAAATCTGAAAGAAAAGACAATATATGTATTTTACTTTAATTTCGTCACATTGTTAGTCTTTAAGATACTAGGTTAGTGAGAACATTTGAACTTAGCCACGGCCTTACTCCTATGGCGGACGTGACAATCCAGGGCTGGACTAACTATGAGATCTGAGTTGGTCAAGTCCATGTCTAGCAGAGAAATGAGAATTGAAAAAACCGTGGGAGACCTAAAATAGCGCGCGCGGGCGTAGACAAGAGCATAAACCTATGAGATTTCCTACTAGCGATATGTTGATAAGCAACAAACGAGCGCGGCATGATGGAGGAGAGTTGGTTTGTGCGATTGTGGCGGGCTCTAGGACGATGGCGGATCGGCGCTACTACACTATAGCTACAGCCTCACGAGAAAAGTACATGTACTGTTCACATGGCATTTTAACGCGCAGAAGAGCGAAAAAAAATTAGAGTGATAGGCTGGGGCATTATCGGCCGAGAGCCGAGAGTGGGGTAAGTTGTAGGGGGAGGGGAGGGGCGTGACTTAAGCTGATTATTCATTCACGTGCTAGACATCTATCTATGTTTAGGCCAATGAAAATGATACGACTGAATTAAGGGAATGGAATCGGAGAAAGTATTAAACTTCCCTAAATTAGCCCGTCCTCGGTCTCTAAGCTATCACGTGGTAGATCGACAAAAAAGTAAAATAGATCACTGCAAGTACTTGAACTCCCTCATATACACTATACAAAATGATGTCCACGTAAATAGGTAACTTTCAACTCACGAACTTACAGCGTCTACAAAACACGCTGGAACATGTTAAAAGTTGGTAGAAAGATTAATTAACATCCGAAAATTCATTCCTTAAATTTATGGGCCACAAATCTATTTTTAACAAAAGTTGTGGCTGAGAGAATCTGACTAAGCGATCTGGACATCATTTTGCAGGCTATTTTAGTATCTGGAATTACGATCCTTCACAGTCACCACGGACTCAATTCTACGCGGCATCGATTCTGTAAGATTCTGGCAGTTGCTTGCAGATGTCTTCTTCTCTTTCTCTACTTATACGCTCCCATAACTCCCCTACTGCTTGAGGGTGATTCTCATACCCCCCTAATCTCCTCTTCAATCCATCTCATAGGTGCTCTATCGGGTTTTAAGACAGGCGATTGGGCGGGCCAATCCAAGCAGGTGATATTCTTGGACCTTAAAAATGCTTTGGCAGTACGCCTGTTGTATTTGGAATCATTATCTTGTTGAAAGATGAGTTGATCTATAGGGACATATCTCCCAGGAGGCACGTTGCCTCCATACTACGAGTCAAGTTTCGGCCTAAGCTACTTATGTTCTGTCCTGTATCTATCCTTCCTATCACCTGGACCATGGCGCCAGGCCCAGACCAGACCATAGAGGTCCAATTCATCACGTTTTCTCCTCCAAGCTTAACTGTCTGAAATTTATCTCTTCCTTGGAAGCTTTGTTGGTCCCTCTACCAGGTCTAATCAACGCCGTCACTACAAATCCAACCAATTGTCACGGTACGAAGGTTAGAGTGGGTAAGTAGAACGTTGTATTGCGAATATCAAATGTATGATATAGAAGGTCTACTTATAC
>JAATOF010005164.1:0-14683 GCA_013170925.1 Podosphaera leucotricha
ACCCCGGATCCACACGGGCTGAAAGTCCTTCCATGTTCGTCAGTACTAGGTCGAGGACGTGGCCAGCGCGATGCGTGGGGGCTCCATAAGGCAGAGCCGACCTCAAAGAATAGTTGTCAATTCTAACCTGAATATACAAAGTTTTTATAAGGGACGTGCGCGACATTGGCACGTGACTTATCTCCGGACACATTTCCATTAATCTCTAAATCTATGTAATTAACTGGATCAAGTCTATTGTAGGTATTAAGCCTATTATGAACGCAGCAAACTTCATTCTTCGTTAAAAGTCACCATCGCTTGAGATGTCCCAAACGGTATATAAGTACTGGTCCACACGCTTCATTAAACGCTACATATAAAATTAAGCCCATCGAAGAAAGTGCTTGTTTTCGAGAAAGGGTCCAGTGAGGATTCAAATACGGTCGATGTATAAATATTTCACCAAATTGAATGCTGCCATAAGGGGCGAATCTGTTGTGCCAGATGATATATGGAATATAGACAAGGCAGAACTCTATAAATATAACTCATATTTATTTAAAAGCTAAGTGTCTATAAACGCTTTAAATACATACAATCTCTGGCTTCCCTTTCAGAGACAAATGCTATTTGGTGGGTTTTATAGTATTTGTAGCGTTTAATAAAGCGTGTGGACCAGTACTTATATACCGTTTGGGGCATCTCAAGCGATGGTGACTCTTAACGAAGAATGAAGTTTGCTGCGTTCATAATAGGCTTAATACCTACAATAGACTTGATCCAGTTAATTACATAGATTTAGAGATTAATGGAAATGTTTTTAACATCCAAACATCTCGTTGTCGGTACTTTTGGGCCTCTCTTACCTGAACTTCCTTGAATCCGTGTTCGCGTTACTTTGAACTGTCGTGCCACCACGGTCAGTTTTGCACTTGAATTAATCCTCACGTATTCACAAGCAGCTTCTAATTAATCGTTTATTTTTTATCCTAAAATATGAAATGGAGTGAGTTACGAGTGTTTTTCTACGTGAGATAGTAAAATTGTGTGAAAGGATGATGTGCCCGTAGCGAAACCAAACCAAAGTGGAGCGTGGCACGGGTAGTGGTAATTACATGTAATCAGTCTAAGCGAAGGTAACTAGTGTGTAAATAATTGTACGTAAGTAACAATACATAATGACATGTAGTAAACTCTACAATTCTCATCCATACTCAATATAGCCATTGTCCAACCAACCACAAACTAATCAATACATGTAACTCTATTACACATTGATTCAGTCAATTTACTATAATAACTTACTGCCTTAGGATATAATTTCATAATCACACTTATATTTTTTGGTCTTTTAGCCCAACGTCACCAAGATTGCGAAAACGATACATCTTGAGGAATCAAAGAGGAAAAATATTATTCCAAACTTTTATATGATGAATGATTATTGCAAAGGCTAACATAACAAGGATTGAACACGCATTGACGAGGTGAGGCGATAGCTGTGGGCGTTTTCGAACGCTGACTGACACACATGGAGCTTACATAGTTCTCATGTCTACATCGTAATCCGACATCATTCACTTCACATCTATAATAATTGAGGGATCTTTTACCCTCAATATATGGGAAAGATTTGAAGAATCATGACAAATTCATACCGGAGAATTATTTCCAAGATTCTACTTCAGTCAGTACAACCAAATAGGTCACAGGTAGGGAGTGAGGTACCTTTTGTGTAATTTTTGGACACAAAACTAGACAAAAATTGATATCTTTACAGTGAACGATTTGAAAAAAAAATCCAAGTACATGCTGTGTATCGGAAAAAGAAGAATTTAGTGAGCGTCGGAGACTAAAACTCATCGTCACACAGTGTCTAAAGATATAGTTTTAACCTAATAAGGTTGACTCACTTACTTAATGAATTATTACTAATTAACTGACTGACTGATCGATGCAATTTAGTTTCAGTCATGATCTCGTGATGACATTGGCATATGAGCCATGAGCCAACAGTTTATTTGAAGAAAAGTTTAAAAATCGGATCAACTAATTTGTTAACTAAAAAAATATTCTTTTCTTCGAGAAATAATAAATCTTTTCAAAACTTCGTCTCTCCATCATTATTTTTCACTCACTCTTGTCTTCTTTCGATATACCTAAGCCACAAAGTAAGATATATATAGAGTGAGCCTTCATTCTTTACATTTATGTGGCTTTTCTACCTCGTCCTTTCTTTCTTTCACATATCTCATCTCTATGTATTTGGTGAAAGATATTGAAGTTTATGTCTCCATTGCACAAATGGTAATACGCCGCATACGTCTGCATTCAAAGTCAGCCCACTCACCGTACATTCTCGTCTACACAGACCTAATCGCCTCCGAAAGAACCTTTCAATCTTTCTAGATATATATTTTTCTATCAAGGAATTATAACCGATTAATTCCACATGGAATTCGTTTCGACTTGACACTTAAACTCGCTCGAGTCATCCTGGGTGTAACTGTAACCTAAATCGTTGGTACTCCGAACTCGACACTGTTGACACGTTAATATGTTATACCTATCATTCTATCCCATCAATTACTCGGCAATAAATAGATACTTTTAAATATTCAGAAATACTCTTCAAATGATTCGATGTATATGTGATGGCTCATTCTTTTCCAAGTCACTTCAAAAATTCCACACAACAGAGCCATAAAGTGAGTCAAAACTGAAATTTTCTTCTATATCGTTAACTGACGATGACTATTTCTCGGATAGAATTCTCATAGTTTCACATCAATTTTTTTAGACTGGAACTCATTGACTAGTGGTATTGGCTCATACGATGAGCCAAGCCCTGGGTCCAGCTCTGGCTCCAGTAACTCAAACCAACGCTCTCCATCTACTCCGACATTTCCTAATTATCAGACTCCAACCTGTAATGGCTTCATGTCTAACACATCTGTTAATGGCCTCTACTTGAATGCACCTGAAGATTGGATGATCTGGGACGAGCAAAATGATCCCACCCTCTCCTCGTCACCAACTAGAATTAGTAGCACTACAATTAATACACCCCCTGAGATCTACTTTAAGACAGAGACGGCCTTGCCCTCAGCTCCGGAGACAGTTGGTTTTGAAGTAATCAACAGATCAAGTTTTAATCAAGGCGAAGACATGACGGAAAATTCATTCATGACCAATTCTGTGTATTGTAATGGTTCAAGGAATTTTTTACACCTTCCAAGTCAACATATTTTAGCAGACTTACCATATCTTGAAGATCAAGGAAATGTGTGCTCATTCCCAATCTCATATTCTTCCGAAACTTGTCTAAACTTGGTTGAAGCAAACAGCCTGTATCCAAACGATACCGGTAATTTGGGTAATGCCCAAGAGTCAGTACAGTTGGATGTTTTGAGAGGAGTTTCCACATCAAATTTTACTCTCTCATCTCAATGTCGAAAATTGCAGGAATACCCAGGAAACCGGCAACATGAAGGGATACCGATGACTCAGGCCGAAAAGTGTTCTCTGTTAGCGACCGAGCGTTCTGATTCAAATTATAATATAAACTCAGGTCTGGTCGCATCATCTTCGTCACCACCCCAATTACATTTGGGAATTTCTCCACTCAAACATGCTAATTTTCACTCTCCCATAAAGAAACGAAAGTTTGATTACGCTTACGATGACAAGGTGGATCCATATTCAGGCTCAAACGATCTCAACCCCAACAAAAGCTCAAACACTGGCAAAAATACATGTTATGAAGATGTGCATCCTAGTGGAATAATACGTCCTCCAAAGAAAACTGCACACAATATGATCGAAAAGAGATATAGGACAAACTTGAATGAAAAAATTGCCGCATTGAGAGATGCGGTTCCGAGTCTTAGGATTGTTGTCAAATGTGGAAATGGTCTACTTCGTCAGTCATCCAAGACTCATAGAGCGAAAAAAGATGAACAGAAGAAACCAAAGCTCATCCGGACTGCAAGGAAAGAAACTTCAGATAGTCTAGACATGGAAAGAGATGACCTACAGGGTTTAACGGCAGCCAACAAGCTAAATAAGGTATTTTTCTGCCCGTCTCATGATTCATAAACAACCAATTCAACGGCACCAGTTAAACTGACAAATATAGGCAACCATTCTCGCAAAAGCGACAGAATATATTGCTCATTTGGAGCATCGAAATCGCACACTCCTTGAGGAGCGTGAGGCGCTGCGATGTCAAATTACCGCACTTGAACATCAGAATCCTCCACTGAATACTGGTGAATTAAGAAGAACAAGAGTCAGAGATCGATGGAATAATGATTTAGGAGCAGATTTAGATGAGATATGATAATGCACGATATGCTAATGTTAACATTTGGTGGTAGAATTTATGATCTAAGGCGTTGGAGAAACGGAATACCCATTTGCTATTTCTTATTTCATGACGTACCTTGTTCTTTATGCGGGGGTGCTCACAATGCTACACACCAGATATCACTATTTTATTATTTGGCATCGTTCCACACCTTACATCAATTTTTTTTGTAGCAGTATAGTGAGCAAGCATATGTTTTATATGTCGTATGAAGTGTTCCTATCGAACCCCATGACTACACAGGGGCGAGTGGAGACATCGATAAAATACTTGTCTGTGAATGCGTTTTAGAGAATGTATAAATAGGACTATATACGAAGTAATGATCATTATGAAGAGCTAATTAGTTAAATGCAAGTGGGTGTGACTCAATTTTACCCATCCTGTTAATATATCATGTAGTTCTGGAAACTTTGCTCGGAAACTTTGGCTATGCCCGGCAGCTTTAAATTTTGATGCTCGTCTCCAAAACTTTTTTGACGAAAAAATCGAAGATTTTACTCTGTCCCTTACTCAGGCAGTAATAACCGTCAAAGGCATGTCAAGTGCGAATTCTGCAAGCCCATTCCATGTACACTTACAAAAAATCACATGTGGCTTTCCTTGTGCTGGTTCAGCAGACACAATTGAAGTTATTAACAAACGTGTTAGAACTGAGCTCACAAAGGAGAATTATCATAGAAACGAGTATCACCGTGGTATGTATTCAAAGTATTAAAACAGCAGATTCAAACGTCGGACGATACACATCCGACATTTATCTCAGGCTTAAGACGGTATATAAATGAGAGGGAACTATTTACTCTATTGTTCAGGAAATTACATACGTCATTTTGCTTATATTCTGATGGATGCAGAGGTTGTTGACCAGCCAGCTATCGTACCAGCTCGATGTGATTCTCACTGCCCAATATTTACAACCAACTACCACCACACGATTTTCACTCCAAACCGTCCCTTGAAATCGATGTCATCAACTACATATCCAATTAATATGGCCGGATCCCCAACCATGCGTCACGTTGCAGGGTCGCGACGGATCGTGGATATGTCGCCTTTCTTTAATTTGAGTACCTCAACTTGCATCACGACCACGGCCCGCATGCATGCTGCGCTCCCACGCGTGTCCCCCTGGATCAGGATCCTCGGTTTGGCGCCTGCACGACGCCGGCACGCGACAGAGGGCCGGGCCTTCCTAGGTCCCCCGCATTGAGGGTGGCCGATGATCAACCATGCGACGCGGCCTGCCGCGCGCCTCTACACCGCCCGTCACCAGCGCAGTCATGCGCATGTCGACGCGACTCGCGACGTTGTCGGGGTGATGAGTGACCTAGTTCGTGATCTGAAACTCGGGACGGCGTCGCCCAGACTCATGAACCCCCCAAGGCCTCTCAATCTACCCATCAATAACCAGTTAAAACACAACATGAAATTACCTCTCTCAACATATCGTGAAACTTTTGGCGGAATTCATGCGGAAATGGCTCTCGTCTTAGTTATCAATCATAAGTAATAACATGTAAGCTTCGAGATGCCCCTCATGCGCCTCTATTCCTATTTGTGCCTTAAGTTCGCTTAGCCATTCCTGACATGCGTTTGGTGAACAAAGCTACTCTGCCAACAGTCAGTTAACTATTGGAGAAAAATTCGGCAGGTCAGGCTTTTTGAAGGCCCGATTCTCCGATCTGCCTAAATAACTTTTCCTCGGTCTAAAAATTGAAAATTGTGCCAGCAAAATCTGTACCTACCTTGTCTCTATGCGAGGAGTCTATTCGCCAAGCCATCCAAGTTTTGGACAAGAACTCGGATTTATCTTCAATAACAGTTGCTGCTAAGTATGTTATGCCTAAAACTACACTTCGTAGTCGGCGTGTGGATGGTTATCTCAGGGGATATCTAGGTAACCAAGACAAGTATCATCCCTAGTTTAAGAAAAATTTCTTTCTGATTGCTTGCCTCTAAGTTGAAGCGGGCATATATTAAATTACCTGAGAACCGCCAATATGCGTCTGCCCTTGAAGTGATTAATACTACTGGCAAGGTCGTTCGGAAAAGCCCTCAGTTGTCATGGTTTGAAGGAAATACTCCCGATTGGACACGTGTGACTTGAGCAGACGAATGCACGAGCAATATGTGGGCTCGAATGGCTAGAAACGTCTTTTTTACCACACACGAGGCCGAACAGGCATCAATCCCGTACGTATACTTCTGTAAAATGGGCATAGCAGCCCTACGACAACAAAATCAACGACGTTCACCTCCCATGCTTCAGCTAAGATGTCTTGGTGTTGTTCCATCAATGGCTCGCTACTGGAAAATCATTTCTGACCTCGCCCATCTGGACGAGGCGACTCCTAGAGAAGCGGTGCTTTGTTGCTGCATACCATCAGGCTAGACTAGAAGCATTTGCAACATGAATTACATGTAGCAGTTGGAGTGTATCTAGCCTTGTTCCTCAGAATCCTGTAAAGGGCCTCAACCCATTTTTGGCACTATAACCTGTATAAATGGCACACGAGAGGCCACGTACGACACCTGAGGTCAGGGATAACTTGACTGTCCATCACTATATCAAAAAATGATTATGCTCTGTATTGTGCCACTCTATCTCTGAAATGAAGAGAAGTAAGATGGTGAATTGCGAAGCTGGAGAGGCAATCGCAATAGTCAATACTCAGCGGGAACAAGAAATCAAGAGAAAATTCACAGACAGGATTCTGAGATGTGGTAGGTATCAACTAGATTCAAGCAAGCTTAAAGGAAAAGTAGTTGATCCAAAGACTCGCGTTGTAACGATTGAGCAGGTTAAAGAGGCAGAGGTTAAAAATGGGCTCGCGAGCAATTGTTAGCGTTAAGAGAACTTGATTTAGAGATAAAAAATTCGCTGTAGCAATGCTCAATGTACCGCTACCATGTACATATATGTATATTCCAAATCAGGCCATTATATTATAGAGGGTAATGCACTGTGAAGGCTCCAAGCTCTAAAGCTTGGTGAAAGATTAGTAAAACATCAGAAATTCTTTTAGAGACGAGAGACGTGGTAGAGTGGTGGAGAACGAGAGAGAATATGGTATATCTAGTGTTGTTCGGTTACTAGTGTCTTACTTAGCGTATTTTCCGTCACTTGACGATATTTTATAACATCACTGTGACTGGATATGTAGATGCACCTCGGTCCTTAATTGAAGACGTTGATAATACGTTGATATGGTACACAAATTTAATGGAGGACACCAATATATTTGACTAGTGATAAAAATGTTTAGAGAAATGTTTAGAGCCTTCGGCGCAAGATACGTCGTAGTGACACCCTTCTGGAGAAGAAAGTTTTCGGGCTCGGTCATCGCCTTCACCGAGATCACGTAGGGAACAATTTTTCTGAGTGAGATCGTCATTTTCTCTTCTAAAATACATTATCGCTTTTTCCCTTGCTTGGCGGTCATCTTTCTAAACGCCTCCATCCCCCCTGCGCCGATAGGTCGGGCGGAAGGGTCAAGTCCTCTGCTGGGATCAAAGGTACTTTTGGGGGCCACTGTGTAACTAGAATTAGATCTCTCGATTCGAGCTCTATTGCTCTTTATAGGTTGTGCAAGTATTCGCTCGCGTTCAATCTCTCTCTGCGTTAGCTGAACCCGCTGGGTGGGTATCTGTGATGCAGAAATACCCGAAGGCCGAAGGGCAAGTTGCGCAGCTCTGCAATAAAATTAGTGGTTGAATAAATTGTACTATGAGGAACACAAACTGATGATCATATTCCTTTGTCATGATTTGTCGTTTCCTGTAATCGTCACTTCGTTTAAGGATAGGCCTTGACCACTCTCCAAGTAGTCTCTCAGCTGTTCTCTTAATTTCAATTTCTGGTTTTTTGCTTTTGGTGTAATAGAGAACCACCTTGCCAATGCCGCTACTGAGAAGAGCCTCTTTCTCAACGGGCAGTTTAGTGAGAGCAGAAAATAAGTCTCGCTGTATATTAAAGGCTGGGAGGCTACCATCATTTAACGGTTCGAGGAAGAATTTAACAGATTGAAGGAAGTTGGTATCTGGATCTACTATGGAATGTTGCACAGTATTCCGATTCAAGAGCGCTACGACTTCAGGAAGCATTTTGAGCTTGTGAATAGCTGGTTGACCAAGTTCTCGGGCAGAATTATCAGCTTCACAAGCTCGTTCCATACGTAACTTCAAAGCTGAAATCTCATCGTCGAAAGCCTCTTCAAGGTCCTACGAATGAATCACTTAGCATTAATCTTAATTTAAAAGAGGAGCAATTACCACTTCGTCTTTCTTGCGTCTTCTTTTATTTGGATTTTTTAAAGCTGCATCCATTGCTTTGTCCAGCGCCCTTCTTCTCCTCTCTTCTGGGGTTAAATTTTCTTCTAACTCAGGAGTCGTAGTCCTATGTTCTCTCGATTTATCTTTATCCCGCCGTTCTCCATCGGATCTTAGACTTTTTGACTTCTTTATCCTCTTCCCGTTTATTACGTGTCCGGCAGGATCCTCATCATTTTCTCGTCGTGATCTCTTCTTCCTTTCACGCTTTGCTTCTTTGGGTTTCTTGCCCTCCGCGTTGGACCGTTTCCGCTTGCTGGCTTTTAAAGTTCGAGCGATATCTTCATCTATATCAACTAACGGCCTATCATCTAGAGCAACAGTTGTGGGATCAAATTCAGCGAATTCGGCTTCGTCGACTTCAGAGAGTTCTGATTCATTGTCAGATTGATCCTCGTCTGGGCCTTTTTCAATATCGGGTATCGATGGTATTTCAGGAATTTCATCTTGTCTCTGTGAGTCTGGAGAGGCAGCCCTTGAATCTGATTCTGACATTTTGTAATTAGCTGAAAATTGCGTTGTTTGCTGTCACGTTCCACTCTTTGTCACTTGCAGGGGGGCCGCGTACATCAACTACTAGCGTCAAAACAAGCCTACTAGATAAAGTTTGTTTTGTTTACATCGATATTCGGTCACAAAATTCGTCCACGCCGGAATTCCCAGAGACTCTGCCAAAATACATGTCCGACAACATGTCAAATATGTTTCGTGACTCACAAAAACGATCTCATGAAAGCCCAATGGACTTTGAATGGCAAACCCATGCCCCTACTGACCCGAAATCACCTTTCCCCCAGTCTAAGCACGGACAAAAAGGTAGTAACGCTCTCATAGGCCTCAAGTAATGTTCTAAAGCACCTTAGGCTTCGAATCTTTACCACCTTTTCCTCCTCTTGGGAGTAAACCATCAAACTCTTCTGCTAAGTACCGAACACCGTCTTTCACAACGCCTCGAAAACCTATTGAGCCAGAACTTTTTTCTGAGACTTCCGGTGTTGAATCTTCTCCTGGTGAATTAGGCGATCAAGATGATACACCAGACCAACCTAGATTTTCTCAAGCCCAAACTGCTTTTATGAGCAGTGGTACATTCAGACAGCCAATATTTGGAAGATACGGCACAGAATTTCTTGGAACAAGTCCAGGCCGAGCGGAGCAACGGCAAGGAAAATTTGGCAAAACTATAATTCAAAAAATGCGCAAGAGGAAACGCATAAGTCGAGACGACTTGCTTGATCGAATTACCGACTCAGAATCTGATGATAGAGAACCGAAACCTAGGAGCCGAGGAAAAAATAATTGCAAATTAAACTCGGAAACTTTACAGCTTGGTCTTTTGGCGAGCTTTTTCAGCTACCTTGAATCACATCCAAATCTACCTAATATATTATCTTTCTATGCTCAGCTACTTGTGAATCTATTTATCGCTGGATTAACAATATTTGGAATGTACACCTTCTGGACTACTGTTAGAGCGGATGTAGATAAAGCCTCTGAACACGAGCGTTCTCTTGCTTTATCTGAAATAGCAAAATGTGCACATGATTTCGTAATTAACGGCTGTGGAAGTAAAACTAGACCACCAGTGATGGAGATTCCGTGCAATGAATTCGATTTGTGCATGAATCGCGACCCAAATAGCGTCGGAAGAGCTCGTATTAGTGCACATACGTTTGCTCAAATTTTTAATAGCTTTATCGAGCCTATTAGCTATAAAGCGATGGTGGGTTTTGCCCTCAATACCTCATGACATGAACTAACTTTAAACATCAAGATTTTTATTATTCTGATAATTTCAGTAACCCTTTTAGTAAACAATCTAGCCTTTGGCCTTTATCGTACAAAATCTCATCAACATGTACCTTTTCAACAAAATTCTTTCTCGCAACATCCTAACCCTTTTTCCAACCCTAGTGCTTCGGCCGTTCCCGAATGGATCACCCAAACACCTTCCCATAGCTCTACGTATGATATCTATAACAGACAAATTTTTCAAAAAAATGGACCTAGTCACGCTATTGACGACACGAGATTAATACGACGGGCTAGTAGAGAGCACAGTGGCCGAGAGCGAGGGTTAAGCAGAAGTCCTAGTAAAAGAGATAGAGATCTCGGAAGCTCAAATGATAAAGAACTTGTTCCATTCTAAATCTCAAACCACGCACCAGTCGATGGTGTACAGCATAAAGAAGTTTAATATAAAACTCGGCTTTCCACTGGTTCAAGAAACATTAAATTATTTTTATTGCTAAACAATGACACGATATAAATATAAGTAATCGCCAATCGGTATGTTTCAAGAGTAAAACTTACAGACCCCATGAATGCCGCAGCAAATAAATACCTATGGCTTCAAATCATAATATCATAGGTTTGGGATCTTTGCCACAAAATTTGAAGCGTTCGCCATCTTTGGCCGTTTAAGAAAGTCACAGCGTCTAAAAAAAGCTACAGTATCATTGGGTCAAAAAAGTGAACAAAAATGTATCCGATGTTCTGATGTCAATAGACGGATAACATTTTGCGGGCACTCAACTCTGTGCACAGCATATTCAGACATACATTTAATATAATTACTCAAGGCTAGAGTCTCATGTTCTCAGTACAAACTACGGCACCAAATCTTCTTAGGTCATCTAGTAATATATTTAATCCCGAACAAATTTTTCATGATATGTTATTGGTATCCGGATACTAAAATGTTTCTCCTAGCTGGTTAAAGTCAAATCATGTACACTTTACGCCTTTGGTCAATTTAGTTATGAAGATAGATTATTATGGCATCTCAGAGATCTATGATTTGAAATCTGCTTGAGTATCTCATAGGATAATCAAGAATATTTTCGCCTTGAGAGTTTCTTTTACAATTCTCTAGCATCCCAACAGTTTTTGGGCGATCTATTCGCTCTATTTTCCAGTACACCGTTTCATTGCGGATTAATGCTGATGTGTGCTACTGAGATTATTAGCTCACATACAAACCACTCATCCATATCATCTAAAAAGCATGAAAATAATCTCAAAAATTAATGTATTTCTATAGTACTCCTCTCCTGCGTCATTTGAGTGTCTCGTATGATTTTCAAAACATAGAGTCTCAACGCTTAATATACAATTTTTATCAATATCAGGGGCGCTCTGTTCATAAATTTACAGCAAATCTTCGCCCCAAATTTCAAATCATATTCTAGCTACCTGTATCTGGGTTGCAGGTCGATGTTCATATACAAATATGAAGACCTCAAACACTGATACTTCATATTTTTCATAAAGATGATATCTGAGCTGATCGATCGTCTATTGGGCGGCTTAGACTATCTAGATAGAGAGAGACAAGGGCCATTCAGATACTTACTCGCCGGCAGAATTTTGGTTGTAGTCAGTTCGGGCGACTACGAAGGATGAGGTAAACGATGGGGTGATGGCTTGAGTTCCAAGTGTCACCGGCCTGCAGCATTACGCGGAGCCTCAAAAATTAATTTTTGAAGAGTTATTCTCACCTCCAGATCTAAGTCGTCGTCAAAATGTCTTATGCTTCGCCATTATATTTATTTAACCTTCTCAGAGTGCGAGGTTTTCATAAAATGTGAATCTACACGTCTCGACTAAATCAAAATCAAAAGAACTGTCAATCTTTTTCCGGTTTCAAGCAGGCCAACAATTATAGATGTTAGAAGATATATGTTGCATCTTTGTCGACTAACGGTAAGTCACAAAATTGTATATTGTCTCTATGTAACAAGCGAGTGAGTAGCGCTTGCAGAAGAACAGACACAATTGAGATAACACACAAGTGGCAAATGAGTTCGGTTACGTATTTCTTAGGATCCGAGGTCTAGATGCACTCCAGTTCTTCCGAAAAAAACAGAAAAAATCAAAAATGTCACATTCGCTCCTCTTTCGAACACCTTCAATCTCTCTAACGTCCAACGTCCCTCTTATCCCAACGTAAACTCGTCCATCCTTGATAGAAATCTCGCCACTATTTTCATCTATTAATTGCAATACTACCTGACTGGCACGAGTCGACATCTTCACCTCACGGGGCTGGCTATAAACGCTCTGTTTCCACATATCCGAGAAAGCCAGGAAGCGTCATATTCCTTCCCTTAAGGATCCTAATTCATTAATATGCTTGCACCCCACTGTTTGGGTTTGACTCAGGGCTGACGTCGACACAGAACCCCCAAATAGTTGTTACTAAATAGCGCCCTTCTCCCTAAATTTTGTCATGTTATTTAATTCTAGGTCGAAGGGATCAGAGATGGAATTATGTCGGAATCTAAAAAATGATTTCTAGTAAAAGTGTAAATGTTCAATCTAAGTGCAATACCACTCACTACTGCTCCTTTAAAGCTACAATTGATAGATAGATTGTGCTTGGACTTTTTAATCAGCCGAAAAATTAACGGATGGTTCATTTTACATATAGCCTTCGTTCAACAGAGAGTAATATCACATTAACAAAGCAAAATATATAATAATATCTTTATAAACCAAAAGCACTTCTACGTTCAGATATGATAGGTTTTATATAGAAAACACTCTATAATAATATTTAGAATCAAAATGAGTCTATAAGGCCTACTGGCCCAATGGCAAGGCGTTTGACTTCGAATCAAAAGATTACAGGTTCGACCCCTGTGTAGGTCACGACAAATGATGTGATAACGACTCAACTGGTCTTTTTGCATCGCTACGCATCAAATAACAGATGATGTTCAGCATACCTCTTACTTTTACTTGACATGTATTGTACTTAACCGACTCGAGGATTTTGCAAGATTCATTAACATAAGGGGACCCTAAACATTGTGAAATCGTTTGCTTAGACAGAGTATTACGCAACTTTCTTCTAAGAGACAAGTTTCTTAATCACAAGTTTCAGGCATTCTCACACACTCCACATGGTTGTATGAATCCAAGAGAGAGTTGAGGTAAGCCTGGGAATCTTGATCATTAAAAGAGCAGTGTATCATAGTTTTTTTCTTCTTATTTGCATATAATTAGCATTCATATCAAGTTATATAAGGATGGATCGACATCCCATATGGGGGAGTAGCTATGGCGAGACTACCAAAGCAGTAAGCTCTGGTTTTTATATCTCTTAAGTAGTGTAATAGATAGTAGGCCCAAGCATCGCTCTGGCTTTCCGTTTGATAAAAGATAAAAACAATCGAATAAGCCAGGAGAAAATTTACCAGGATACCAAGACAACTTTGTTTTGCTTTTCAAGATGGTGAAAATTCTATTATGCTCTTGTTGTCAATTACGACTGGTTTTCTGCAAGTAGGTGCGGTGAGGAAACCGACGCCAACTGCCAGGGGCAAACCAAGGGCACCAACGTGTGTCAAAGAAAACGAGATCCCGCGGTATACAGCTGTGTAAAGGGATCAATCAGCTGACTGGGTTAAGCAATTACGATTCTATTAGCGTAACATTTATATGTAAATAGAGATTTTGCAGCTCCTTTCACTCTTCGTAGACAATCTGTACCTCCAAACGTAACACCTTGTTGTCACGTGCCTTTGCAAGCTGTCCATTTAATTCAGAGAATGTCTGTGATCAATAAAAGATGGAGCCATTCTATAATTCTTTGCAGACGATAATTATTCAGTCTATCAAAGTATACCATTGTAAAAGGCATTTTGTGTTTCGAAGTTGGAAGGGGACTAAGCGTGATAGTTCTTCACTTGGTGGTGTTCATCTCATCCAATGGATGTCTACCAAAAACCGAACAAACCGAAAGAACAAATAGCGTTTAAAAGGCCATAACAAACCACTTTTTAAATTCACACGCTCCTGAAATTTGTTCCTAGAGGTGCCACCAAAACTCGTACACATTCTTTATCCCCAAATTGTAACAAACACACCCACCAATTGAGAATAACGGTACGCGGGCTGGTATTCGGCGCCGCTTTGGAAGGAGAGGAGACACAGGTCCAGCTAAAGATCAAAGAGAGGGCGCAGATCTTGTACAAAGTTCTCCTGCTGATGTGG
>JAATOF010005166.1:0-22592 GCA_013170925.1 Podosphaera leucotricha
AGAGTTTGCCTTCGTCACTCTACGAACACAGCGACACCCCAAGAAATGTGGCTTGTGGGTCTTGCTGGATCCGAACCATCTCTCTCTTGTCTCAAATGCGACATGTGTTCAGGATACCCTGACTCTGCTTGGGAGGACGACCCGGACGATGCACCACTACACCATCCGACCATCTTCATAGTTGTCTCTCGGTGTTATTATTGTAAAGCGAAAGTAACAAAAATTTAATCTAATCTAATCTATCAACTAACCGATGTAGAGTATATCCTTAAATATTTTGTAGACTAGTATGGATATACCCTCGTATACAGTCTTCGATTGCATGGCTAATAATTCTCATGTGACCCTTTAAAAATTGGAAAAATCGAACACTTCCCCTGTCCATAAATCAACATTAACACTATTTAATTGCAGTGGCGTTAATCTTGTGCCGAACAGAGAAGTTTATTTACTTTACTTTATTGTTCTTGACGCGCCCGAGCGTGCTGAACAGCAACCGCGAGGCAAGTACCGACAGGTCGGTTCAAACCCCATCAAATCACAACAAATAACTCTTCCCATTTAAGGACTTTTGCACGACAATCAGCTCTCCCCACTTTATCGCGGGTGAAAGGTTAGCAAATCAATTTCTCTACAGCTAATCACTAACATATGCCCGCCTGGCTTGCGAAACAAAACTGTATATGGTATACTAAATCGTGGTTTGGAACAGAACGGCCCTCAATTCACAGAATTGCAGTTTCCAAAAATTGACGCGAAGCGATTATTTTCTCAATAAATGCCTGCCTCAACCAAGCGTTCAAATCGAGTTCGGCGAGAAGTGGTCAGAAGTATTGACGTTGCGAATTCCTCGCCATCTCGACCCGCCAAAAGAAGAAAAAAGGTCAGTGGCTTCTAGAATAGCCAGTAGACTTTATCAATAACCCTTCAAGGTCGACGATCGAATCGAAAATGGTGATCCTAATCCTCAAAAGCTTCCCGAGAGCAGGTCAGGCATTCCAATGAATGACGAAGAGCTCATCGCTGCTGTTGCTTCAACACTTCTTGTTCCTCCATATACGGTTCAAGTAACATATGATCATGCAAATACGCTTCATGAGAAACATAACAAACAAGGAGTTAAGGCTTATGCCAAGCTGGCCGGCAAAGACTGGACTTTTTATGTGAAAAGACTTAAGAACAATATAGGCCGTCCTCCAGAAGGTTGCACAGCTCTAAAGTCAGCTCCCGAACCTGGAATCGTTGATGAATTTTTGAACGACGAAAGCATAGTTCATGTTGATCTTGGTCCTAGTAAGACTATATCTAGAGCTCACGCCGAGATATTCTTCGACTCCGACTCCGAGCTATGGAATATAACAGTTCACGGTCGGAATGGCATCAAAATCAATAATCAAATACTTAAACGTGGAGAAACACATGCGCTCGTTAGCGGGGAAATAATCGAAATTGGGGGCATAGAAATGATGTTTGTCTTGCCACAAGAAGATGGAAATCTCAGAGTTGCAAACTACTATTTGTATCGAGCAGGCTTAATATCAGTGTCCGAGCAGCAAAACGAAGATATGAATCCAAGTCAAGATATTGCGTTCTTAGATGCTGCCTCTCCTCAAAGCGCAAATCAAAATGTGTTCATAGGCACTCCGTCATCCACTGTACCTGCTCTTGATAGCAAACGCCCAGGAACCCCGACCAGTACTAGAGCTAAGGGACTACATCATATAGGTAAGAACACGCCGAGCAGTATCACTGGTAATACCATGTTCATGAACACAGATGATATCGATCTTAGCAGCGAAGTTAACAAACACATAAAGCCTTCATACAGTTATTCTCAACTGATTAGTCAGGCAATTCTCGATGCAGAAGATGAAAAACTTACCCTCAATGGGATCTACAATTTTATCATGGAGAAATACGCTTATTATCGACATCAGCTTGGTGGTGGATGGCAAGTACGTATTAATAGTACTCCGTTGCACACAAAACACAAAACATCCTGACTTTATCTAGAACTCAATTCGTCATAATTTATCTTTAAACAAGGCCTTCGAAAAAGTCGCGCGCGAAACGAATGAACCCGGAAAAGGAATGAAGTGGCATATAAAAGATGATCATCGCGACGAGATGGCTCGTATGGCCACTCGTGGTGGCAGGGGAGGTCATCGTGGGTCCCCTGGCTCACCGGGAATTCTAAACAGGGTTTCACGAGGCTCTATCAACTCTGCTCGCCGTCAAAAGCGTTTGTCTCGTCCTAGCTCCCCAGTTCTGACTCCATACCCTTCGAATACTGCTCACATGACACCTGACCGTGGTGTTAAGCTTAACAAGTCAATCCCTAATGAAACACCTAGTAATGGTAGTCCATTGCCATGCCATCGCCGCTCATATGGGCTTTCGGATAATGCACCCGGCTCGCCGCCAGTTCTATCTTCAAGCTACATGCCTGATGATACCTCTTCATTTATAACTCCAGCACCGCATCGCGTACATCCTCGACTTGCTCCCCCCAGTACTGCCCAACGTCCAAGTCAACACATGCCGACCAGTTCACCTGCCCCGTTTTGGAAGTATGCCGATATTGGTCATACCCCAATCAAAAGTGGTGCTTTTGATAGTAGTCCGGTCAAGCGTATAGGCATTAGAGCACCAGAAAGTAGTAGCCCTGCACCTGTTAAGAGTCCTTCGAGAAATGTTGTCAGGGGTAATATTGGCATACAAATTGATACGATTGCGGAAGGAGAGATAGAAGATGATGACCAAGGGATTGACTTAACCCGGTACTTTTTTAATCTCTTCGCTCAACTCGTGCGGTGATGGCTGACATTTGCAATAGAGGATTTCAAAGTATTGGCTCTTATCATGCCCCAATGACTATTGGAATACCAGTTGGCTCTTCTGTCGCCCAACGTTGATTGAATTTACTGTTTCATTTTCAAGTGTTTGTAAAATCCAGTTTTAAATGTTTACTGGGACAAAAGTTAGGGAATCAATTTACCATGAAAATGTAGTAGAAGCTCAAAGTCGATTGATCCTATGGAGTTAGGTTGTTAACGTGTAGCTCAAGGATGGCGAGGTAATATCTATATTAACTAAGTTGATGTTACCCGTCGATGTACATTAGACTGATGCGGTGGTTTATGTTTATGTTCATGTTTGATAAAAGATAACCGCTTAGAATAGCTGGCCTGTTTACATGCGGGTTCTGAGTTACGGATGGGCCAATAGATATGAAGTTACGACAAATTAAACTCTCGCAATACCGATCTAGTCTAAATACTTCAACCATTATGCTCAACAGACTAGAAAATTAGCCGGACTCAGGCCGATCAACTCCGTCCTGTGCTGCACAGCGAAATAGACTTTTCAATGGAACTAGTAACTATGGGTTTGAAATGGGTCAATGTTGCTGCATCTTCTATATCTTGATTTTCGGGCTGTAAATAGGCTATCATTAATGTAGCCGCTTCACGTAGTGCATAAGGGTTGGACAACGCTGTGGAGTAGACCCTTGCCACTGATCTCACATCTCTAACAAAAAATAAATCAATGACTATGGGGAAACCGTCGAGCTCGAGCGTACATGATCTCAAATTCACAGACGAAGAATTACTAATTATGGACAAGCTACGAGGTCTAGAAGGAATGAAGTGACGAGGATTTGTAACTCTACCATCCAAGAACCATATATTTTTCATTCACTTTATCACATACACTTGAGCAATTGCTCGTTCGTCACCTTTTACGGATTCGAAACTATATAAAATTACATCTACCGTCGCGCTCGGTATGAAATAATAATGCGTATATGATAAGAACTCACCACAAGCTGTGCCCAGTTTTTATATATCACCCTATCCCGAACGTGCCTTATCAAATATATATATTAACTAAAACCTCCAACATCTAACGAGCACTTTTATCATCCCTCATAATAAATAGTTGTAAAACAAACGCCACACTGTTCCATCTAGTATGTAACTGAGTAGGGAAAAAAATATTACATGGTCACACCAACCTAGCGCCGAACATTAATACAGGGAAGAATCGACACGGTGATCTAGCGCCGTGTCGAGGGGGGGTAGTGATATGGAGACTGTGACGGACGATAACTCTGCCCACGATACGAGTAGGCGCGATCTGCGTCGCTTTCTTCCCAAGGTGGGATTTTGCGCGTTGTAGAGAGGCGGGGACCCGTGGGAGCATAAGAAGGTGGTGACACGGGTTGAGGACGTCGATAAGTAGTGGGTGTGGACGCGGGTGGAGGTCGGCGGTAAGCAGGGGCTGGTGGGAGCGGAAGAGACGCCGATGGGCGTCGGTAGGATGACGATGGTGAGCTGATACGACTCTGAAGGGATGTATGAGCCTCTCTAGTGTGCTGAGCGCCATTAGTCGTTACCTTGAAAGGTGGACGACTCGGATCATAGGTTCGTGGTCCGCGTGCTGTATCGAGGGCGTCTTTGGCTCCAGAAGTTGTGACATTACTACTACCACCTACTTTTTTCTGACTTGGAGAGAATGGAATGATACGGGGCGTTTTAGCTGTGGCCTTTATCAAGAAATTCTAGAGGCAGATCGTATTAGCATGTAAATCCATAAAAGATATAGACTTGTTTCTGGGGTCAAAAGAACTCGATAAAAACGATCTCTTCAAATTTCATATCTGAAATTTAAGAATAAGACCCGATTCCTAGTCTGGATCAACAATTTACGCAGAACTGAAGGAGTGATAGAATGAATAATGAGACTTTCTATAAATTGGTCATTTCTGACGACATAGAAGTAATGACCAAAAATTTGAATCATCCATAAGGTTAGCGACATATTTTAGGCTTAGTCATATATGAATAAACTGTGTGTGACTTCTAAAAAGAACATACCTTTGGGGTTTCTAGTTCTGTCCTAAGCTTAGACGTTGATGAAGCTGCCAAAGGACCGTAATCTGGAATATTGCTGGCTCTACTTTCCCTATATCTTTTAGAAATATCCCACTCCTTTCCTGATTTTGAATGACTCTAAAATTAGGTTAGTTTGCGACTTGTATTGATAAAAGTATTTTACAGACCTTTGGGCTGGAATTTGATGAGGTCGTGCCCTTGTAGGCTGCTGTAGGAGCAGCAATACTGGAAATATTTGTCAAAGAACCTTGGCGAGTAATATCTGAATCTGCCTTCGAAGAATCTTTAGGAATAATATTTGATTCAACACCAACAGAATATTTAAATTTAGAGGGGGATTCTCTATCCATATTGGATGCCTTATAGCTAGAATTTGATACACTGAGATGGATACTCGGTGTTGTGCTCGAGTCCGAGGATCCTAAGTTTGACTTTGCAACTTTTGTGTTGGCTCCTGCGACCGGAGAACGAGGCTTTGAGCTAGGTGTTTTAGTCATATATGAGCTAGACTTAGAAGATTCTAAGTCGTTCGTTTTAGTGGCACTAATTTGGGTTGCCATGCTATCTCTCGGGCTTGGAATTTTGGGCTGAGAAACAAGTGGCGGAGCTGTAGATTCCTTGATCGACCGGATATTTGGAGCTATTTGACAAACTTCGGTATTTTGATTGCCGATAGATGGTGAAATTAGAAATCTTTGCTGCTCATCATTTTGTGTGGAGCCAGGAGGTCCTAAATCAGGAGGATTAGGATGATGAAAACTAGGTATTTCCACATTAGAAAAAGCTAATTTGTTATGCAAATCTTTGCTCTGGTTGGTGATAGAGGAGATCACTGCTGGAGAAATTGGAGGATGGGCAACTGACACTCTAGCTTGATCATCGGTAGAAGTCCCTGTGATAGAGGAAACTGATACCTTGAGCGAACCTTTGCCTTGGTGTAAAACAGATTTTGCTGTATCCAAGGAAGTATCAGGTTGATCTAATGTTACCCCAAGTCGATCAACAGTAGGGGTTTCTATGATAGACGAAACTGATGGACGGTGCAAATCCTTGCTGTAGTTGGTGGTAGAGGGCATCGCGTTAGGATAGGGTATATTTTGAGGCAGTGAAGGTGTACTATGATCAGTAGCAGGAGTTTCTATGAGAGAAACTGGAAGTTGGTTCAAAATATAATGGCGAAATGACTGTTGTTCAGTAATTTGATGCGATTGGTAAGCTTGAGGATTAGCACGAAATAATCTAGTTTTCTCTAACTCCGATTGAACTTCTCTTTCTTCGTCGGGAGTTAGCTTGTCATCGTCATCAACAGCAAATGTATCTGTTTGAACTATACTACATATAGTTCGAGGATTGCCTTGTTGGTCTTTCCTTTTCTGACTCTGCAGAAGTCGATCAAGGACGCTTGGGTCCATCCCCTCAAATTCTGAAAGGTCTTTTTGAGGAACATCTTTGGGCTCAAATAAAAATTCAGAAGTTTTTTTGTTCGCCCAAGCGATTGGATTCTTCTTATCAACAACTTTGGATGCAAGTTGAGTCTTGAAGACCTAAGGAAATAGTTAATACTCGAAATTTCTCGCACCGAATTCAACTTGCCGTTTTATTATGGACACTATCTTCAAATGTCCCACCCGCGATGAATCGGTATATGAAAGTGGGCTTCTTTTGACCAATACGATATGCGCGACCAACAGCCTGTTCCTCCATGATTGGATTGAATTTGAAGTCAAAAATAATTACTCGGTTGGCACCTTGTAAATTCAGGCCTAGGCCGCCAGCAGCCGTTGAAATTAGATAAACATCGGTATTTCCGGTATTAAAATCCTTGGTTTGACCCTGTCTTTTAGACATAGCTGTTGATCCATCTAGTCTTGCATAATTTCGGTTTTTCCTTTTAAAAACATCTTCTAGAAAATCAAGAGTTGGAATTGATTGGGAAAATACAAGTGCCTTATCCCCGACACTTTTACAAGCATCAAGTATTTGACAAAGAAGCAATACCTTGTTAGACATCTGAACTGAAGCCAATGATTTTTTTGTCTCAAATATTTTGTTTTCAGCATCGACGAGCTCTTGCGAGACACCAACTTTCCAAACTGGTGTATTCAGGTCAATGACAGCATCCTCATTATCAGTTCCATTCAAAGAGTTGAGTTCTTCGTGTTTGGCTTCTTCTTTTCGCTTCAACAACTTTCTTCTGAAACATTCAGGATGATTGCATAGAAGTGAAAGCACTGCAAGCCAATGCCAGACCGTAGTGGATGTAACTTCACCAGACTTAGTTGTCGTGTAGTTATTTCCCTCCATCATAGATTTAACAAAAATAGAATAAGCTTTTCTTTGAATATCAGTTAATGGAACTGTTATTACAAACTCTTTTTTTGGCGGTAACTCATTCTTCATGACAGACATATCAGCGCGATGTACCTTCGGAGCAAGATCTGCTGATAGAACACCTAGCATCTTGAGACTTTTTCGTCGTTCGTAAGCGGTACTATTTTGGTAGTTTCCGGCTTGAATAGGCTCAACATATTTAGCTCGGAACTCTACAATAGGGCCTAAAAAGGTTTAGTACATTTCTTAAAGATATAAAATTTCAATTCATACCGAGATAATTTGGTGCAACCCATTCGATCATTGTATGATATTCTTCTACATTATTCGCAAGAGGAGATCCAGTGAGTGCAATGCGGCTTTTTGAACGAAATTTTGAAGCGGCTATCGTTATTGCTGCTTTTGTATTCTTCATTCGATGTGCTTCATCAGCAATGATAATATTTGGCCCTTCTAAAAGGTCCTTTGAAACTTTTTCGTGTTCCGAATTGCTTATTTTCTTGTTTTTATAGTTGATAAGGTCACGAAATTGTTCATAGCCTATGACCAGAACACCGCCTTCTTCCCGCCAGTCCATGATCGTTTGGACTTTTTCCGGTAAAGATTTGATCGATGAGTCAACTTTCCTTAATTCACCTAAAATATCATCAGGGACCCACACTAAGAGCTCATCCATCCAGTTATTAACCAAAGATGGAGGACATAAGATAAGGGTACGAGAAACTCGTAAACTTTCGGGAATTTGGGACGAGACGAATAGGTCATCGGATCGAGCAGCTTCTGCGATGGCGACTAAAAGAGTTATACTGTTATTATCAGTATGCGAATGGAAATTTTATTAGGAATAAGAGCCCTACGTCTGCATTGTCTTTCCAAGGCCCATAGTGTGAGCGAGTAAGCAGCCTTGCATAGATTTTTCATCTGCAATTGTTACAATCTGATTCCACATAAACCTTACACCCTCAACTTGATGTTTCTTGATTCTCTTGGCAATATGATCGTTGACATATATTAGCTTTTGTCCTTCGGCAGCCGCATCATTGATAATAAGTTGAGAACGAACAATTGATTTGCTATCGTTTGCTTTTGTTAAAGATGCATGTAACTTCTTACGTCTTTCGTCTTGTTGTGCAAGGCGCCGTAAATTCTGTTCTCTCATATCTCGAGCTTCTTTATTTTCGTGTACAAGTTTTTTTCTCTTCCCGTGTGGCCTTTGCTCACCCGTAGTCTCCCCTTCACATGCAGTTTCTCCTTCGCTGTTGTGGGCAAAATTCGAGCGCCGCCGTTTGATAGCTGGCTTTGGGGATTCATCTTCGTCATCAATCTCAACTCCAAGTGTATGTTCTTGAGAGGATTCAATTTCAGCTGGCTGCGATTTCTGTAAATTTTCTTTGAACCTTTGGGCCATACTATAACATATTTGATAAAATGACTGGAAGTGTTTAAGCCTATATTGTTGAAGTTTTTCCAGTCGACTTTCGTCGAGGAATGGCCTATCTGGGTAATATCTACAATCAATAAACATCTCATAAACGCATAGGATCTGGTAAAGTTGCTTTAGTCTCTCATTTTTAACCTTGCTAGGATCAAGGCTTTTGGTTGTCATCATTTCAATAAATTTTAACAATTCTGACCAAAGCTCTTCTTCAGATAAATTTGCAAAAAAAATGAGGATTCTATCCCGTAAGTTTAATTCCAAATTATTGAAATACTTGATTAGAACTCGCTCTCTATCAGCAAGTTTTCGCAAAATTCCATAGGAACGTTTAGCAATTACATCTGGGTCATTAGAGGAATATAATTTCTTTATTGGGGTGGATTTATGCTGATCCCCGTCCTGAAAGACCCTCGAAGGCGTACGGCTTATTTTTGGTGAGAAATTATTAGATACAGGAGTACATAGGCGTATCTGCTTTGATTTTTGATTCGACTGCTCATTAAAAGTACGACCAACAGGTGATTTATTTGTCTTCGTGGAAGTATTATCTTCTTCAGAGGAGCTTATAGTGAGATCAACAAACTGATTTTTAGAAGGATAAGAAGAATTAGAATAGGAGTTTTTTGGTGACTGAGCTAAAGGCGTATTGAAATTTGTATGGAGCACTGGAGATGGAGATTTGTCAACATCAATTAGTTCAAACGCTTTACCGTCAGATTTTGAGGACGACCGACTTTTCATATTCATAACAGATTTATTCGGTGGGTTCTCATTTGAGTTAGAGCTAGGTCTATTAGTGCGGCGAGCTTTAGTGGATTCCAAGGGGGTTTGTTCGTCAGAAATGCTACTATCCGATTGTGTGATATCGTCCTTTTCTGAACCTTCAAGATCAAGCTCGTGTAAACCTTCATTTTCAGGGGCTAAATTATTGTCATCGACGATGAAATCATCCATATCGTCACAACTAGAACTCTCGGGCTCACTAGCAGAGATGGATTCCCCTTCTTCGTCGACTTTAGCGAGCGAAGAAGGCTTTTTGACCTTTGAACTTGAAATAGCTTGTTGGGGCTTTTCTGGTGGTGTTTTCTGTTTAAGAACAGAAATCTTCCACTTTAAATCTTCCCGGGTAAACACGGTAATTTCTATACTTCCCATTTGCCTCCGTACTTGAGCCTGACTTGTCCAAACATCTGACAAAATTCTTTCCTGCATCTTCCTCAAAAACTCTTGGACATGGCTGAGATCGCGCTCAGCGGCAATTATTTGTTCTTTTTTATTTCGTAAATAACGAGATTTAGTCCATAGTCGCCAGGCCTTACCTTCTCTCTTGGAGATGTTTTTTGATTTCCATTTACTTACGAGATCAGTTATACCTTCATTAAATGCCTGGATAACTTCGATCTCAGTGATGGGAGGTTTTTTAAGCTTTTGCTCTGGTCGACTTCGAGTGCCAAGTTCGTCCTCTATTTCTTTCCAGGTGGCCTCATCAAACTCATTTTCCTCATCCGATTCGCCGTAAAGTGGGAGAATTTTATCACCTCCATCGAGATATTGATACTTTTCTAATGATGAGGGGTCTAAGTCGCTAGTTGAACCCACAAAATCCAAAATATTTCGATTTTGAGGGTTAAAAATAACTGAGCGTTCGCCAGCTATTGATTGGATAGTTTGGGCCGATACATCAATCTTGGCTTCTCTCCAAGCGACTATATTTCCGTGACCTTTATGCTGATAGACAGTGAAAGATTGTTCTTGGGATCGAGGTACAAACTTTGATGAGTATGGAATTACAATAGAAGAAAAACTTCCATCATTGTTAACTTCTTGTCGTTGGGAGCGAAAGAAATATTTTAGTGCACTATGAACATATAAACGCCTACCCTTGGCTAAACTTTTAGGTCCGACATAAAATTCAACTTGATCAGCTGTGTTCGGAATTTCGCTACCAACTGGTATTCCCTCGTAAAAGATTGAATCTATAGTCATTTTTTTTCTCCCCATAAATTCATCAGCGCATGTGAATTTCTTGCTTCCTTTTTTGGAGCGAAAAATGTCCTCAGTTGGAGCGTTTGCGGACAGAGATTTGTTGATCGCAATTATTGAATTTTTGTGCAGCAGTTCTTTCTGATCTGAGCTGGGTATTAGCCAAGGAGTTACCCTTTTGAGCCCGTCTGAGCCAATATATAAAGCACCAGGTTCTCGAATGATATTAGAGGTTGGAGTCTTTATTGCACCTGTGGTTTTATTATTTGGATCTAATGAAAGACTCAGTGAGGTAACAAGTGCTGGACTATCTGTAGCAAGTTCCGCATCAATGGGTTGCGATATTAACGTAGGCGCTATTCGCTTTCTTTTCTTCCCGATACTTTCCAGAGACTCATCATTTGTTGACAATACACAGGGAAGAACGTTTGAAGATGGAGCTTTGAGATCAGGGGTTATATCTAAGGTCGAAGGGTTCTGCAGAATATCGCTGTTTTTTTTTATGGATGAATTGATGGATAATGAGCATAGTGGTGCTTTTAATTTGTCCTCTGGTCTATCTTCAATCAAGCAGGTGGTTGTACCATTAGAAGTATAATTTTCTGAAGCTAAAAGAGGTTGGTTTCTTTGAGCATGCGCCTCGGGTGATTGTTCGACGGTATGACTCCTAGTAAATGAGAGCTCCTTTCCGCAAAGTGGCTGAGATGGTGGGTATTTTACGTTTTCCCATTGAAATCTGCCAATTGCTTCCTGGAGGCTTCGACTCAATTCAGAAGCAACAGGGTTAGGAGGTTGATCCATATTACGAGACTGGAATTTCAAGCTCCTAGACCTAAACTGATCGACAGCGGACATAATGAATGACCTACGCCCCAGAGCCTTAATGCCGAAATCATCTCTCAAGACGTTCATACTTAGTTCACCGAGTATGACAGTACCGTTTACTTCTTGTTCCCTTAAAATAGCTTCCAGAGATATTGGATCCGAAATCGTCAGCATCGCGGGGGAAAGAGGTTGCCATGTTCGATTTGTTGTACACAGCTCTTGCACTACTCTATCAACATCCCAGTCCCAGGGGTCACTCATATCCAGATTCGTCGTCATGTCAGAAGATATTTCCAGAGCTGTCTCTAGTGTATGGAGCAGCCGGCCGAGAAACCTGGACCTAGTCTTCAAGAAGAGTTAGTCCCATGTCGCAAACCTTAGGTTTTTGCCATAAGTTTGTTTCGAATAAGTAATAGCTAGTCTGGGTTCTTACTTTGCGCGAATTGTCTGCGAACTAAGCCTAGAGTAAGCTTGACCATAAGTAAGTCGTTATATCCGAAGTAGGTTACCGGCTTGTAAATTTGAGACGAACTTTACGCAAGCCACAGCCGACTAACAAAGATCATGAGTATATTTTTTTGATAAAACCTGTTAAGTCACTGGAATTGACGCGATTTCTGGTAGACTCATATTCCTCAATAACTAACTACGTGTCGCGTCTGGAAGTCTCACCAATTAACGGATCCGGCACGAAATGGAATCGAATATAATTATCACGTGATATGAAGGATACCTTGAACGTCCCTTAATCGCGCGGGGCTTACTAGCCCCGCTTCTCCGATGATCTGAAGTAGTGTCCTTCTGCAGCGAAAACCATCGCAAAGTTCTCTTGGGTTTTTGCCGCCATTAGGAATTTTCTTTAGGGCAAGTTTTCACTTGTCCAGGCCCAAACGTATACAGAAGCATACGACAACACAATCAGTCATTTAAATTAAGACCTGACCTTATGTAGAAGTTCTGGATTGTAATGTATGCAAGCCTTTCTCCATCTTTGACGAGGACTGGAAGCCATTCGATTTTCGATTTTCATGCCGCTGTTAATCCTCCCATTTTGGCGGTCCATAATATTAAGTCGAGCAAGCACCTCTTCTGGCCTCTATTATTTCGTATTTGAGGACCATTTTATTGGCATATTTCGTCCCTTTTCTTTCCCAATTTACCTCTTACTCTGACCTGTTTAATACTCAAGCTTCTCTTGTCTACATTTAAACATGTAAGTAAACATACATAAGTGAAGTGTGTTCTCTGGTCCCAGTTATGCCACAAAAAATATTCTTTAGTCTTAGGTAAATGTTCATAGAGTTTATTACTCGGTATAATGGTTGATTTCCTGGGATAGTTACCGTTCGATGTTATAAATTTAGGACTGATGGTGCTAAGTCAACCCCAGATTTTGTAGAAAATTGGCTCTCTTAAAAGTCCTTAACGGCGGTAATATTTTGAGCTTTTTTTAGGTTATTTCATGATTTTTGGTTGAGCAACTGCGAACGATTTTAGAGGGATTTTGCGGAGGTTGTCACAATTGGAGGGTGAGGAATTTTGCTGTTCCCCGCTTATACCACGTCGGAGGAGCGGGGTAATTAGGCCCCGCGTTTATTTGATGCCGGATCTACACTGCCGGTCATCGGCCATCTTAAATACGTCCTACATCATACTAAGGTGGCACGTTCTGATGGTGAGATACTCACCAACCAAGGCCTAAAGTGAAATCCTTCGAAGGGGAAATTTGGGAAAGGAACTCTACCTGTCTCAAGGCTCTAATTTTAATTGTATGAGTCTGTGGCGGGCTAAGGATCTTCGCAAAATAGGACAAATTTTGCGTCGCAACTTAGTGAGACGTACCAGACAACCTTAAAAGTTTAAATTGAGTTTTGACAAAATGACCCAGATCTTCCCCAAGTCATTAAACCAAAGTCGCATCAGCATCTTTCTGTTAATATTATAGATCTTCTGCTGTTATCAGTGGCAGTTAATGAGCAGTACTATCTTCCCTCTCTTGGAACAAACAAGTAGCCGTCATGAATAATCTTTGAGATTCTTGTGATGCGAAAAGCTTTGAAGTACCACACATTCATATACCTCGCAGAAATATGTATTGACATCTCGATAGTTCCATTTTTCCTTGATGTTGGATCGATTTACAGAATGACGACTGACCCAAGTGTCCCAATCTACACGTCCGAAAATCACCTACTCGACGCTCATGTAACATCAAATCCACAGTCGCTCTTAGCGGCTGTACATGCGCGGCACTCTGATTACACAATCTCGGAACAAGTTAGGTTGAAGATCGGTTCTTGGAATGTTGCAGGATGCCCAGAGGCAGAAAATGACCTTGGTAACTGGTTTGTGCAAAATGGCAAGTCACATACCGCATTTACAGATTCGAAAGTTAAAGAGTCCAAAATTGCCCGAAATTTGGCGCCCGAACTGAATTCGGAAACGACTTTAGTCCCTGGTGGTAATACCGACAATGTCAACAATTCAGAAGATGTAGGGTTATATGTGTTGGGACTACAAGAGGTCATGAGCTTGAATGGTCCAAGACAGTATATGGGAATGGTCCCCCCCGCCCTTGGTTATATTTCCAGATGGAGAAAAGCGTTGGAAGAAGCCTTACCCCAAGGCTATGTTCAAATCGTGGAACAGCAGCTGTCCGGCTTGTTGCTATTTATCTACGCCTCTCCCTCGATATCTTCGAGAATAAGCTCGATCAGCAGCGTCCGTATCGGTACAGGTATGATGGGTTATCTAGGAAATAAAGGAGCTATTGTAACGAGGATCGTTCTCGGTGAAACAACGCGTATAGTATTTGTTAATTCTCATTTGTCATCTGGGCCCGATCCCGTAAACTTGGAGCGACGATTATGGGACATAAATCAAATATCAGAGAGGGCCATCTTCGAGCCAATAAATCGGCCCGGCTTACCGGTAGAGCCTTCAGAGCGCATCGGGGATGAAGAATTTGGGTTTTGGTTCGGAGATTTAAATTTCAGATTAGATAAACTTCCAGGCGACCAAGTACGACGGCTTCTAATGTTACATGCAAAAGGGGAATATAAAATTGAATCCGACAAAGATCAATACGCTGAAGAAATGGAAGATAAGACTTTTGTCATTCATAGCGAAAGCGACGACGAATTTGATTCAAATCCGCCTGATTCAGGAATCGGTATTAAGTTTGAAGAGAAAAATAAAGACTTGTCACCAACTCTTCTTGATGATGGTGAGATCTCGCAGGTTCCAGCAGAGGATCCAGCTTCACTCCAAGCTACTATCAATTCTCTACTCCCTCATGATCAACTCAAGCTAGCTCAAAGACTTGGAAAAGCCTTTCACGATGGTTGGCATGAGGGCCAGATTTCTTTTCTCCCTACTTATAAATATGATATCGGTGGCGAAGGAGCCTATGATACAAGTGAAAAGAAAAGAGTGCCAAGCTGGTGTGATCGGATCTTGTACAGAACGCGTCAAGATAAGCTCGCATATGATAATAGGTTCAAGAAAGAATCACCATTACTTATCAGCGATGAAAACGAAGTGAGGCTCACTATCTCTGCAGAGGATGATCGAGACGTTCTATTTGACTATGACCCAGATCAGGATGGGGCTGAAGATATTGAGACAATGAACGAAGGTAGCCTTGATGATGATTTTAAAAATGATGAATCCAATGAAGTAACTAGGTTAGAAAATATCAAGTTAGAACTATATACGTCATACCAATGTGTAGTTTCATCTGATCATAAACCTGTGGTGGCCAATTTTACACTTGAATATGACGTCGTGGTGCCAGAACTGAAGGCAAAAATTCATCAAGAGGTCGCAAGAAGTTTGGATCGAGTAGAGAATGAGAGAAGACCTGGGATTACGGTTGTCATTGATCATTCTACGGATGAAACTTCTGAATCTTTGGGGGAAGCAGCGCATGCTGTCAATTTTGGTAACGTGGCCTACAAAAAAAGGAAAATCCAATATTTAACGATTGCAAATACTAGCCAAGTTCGCGCGACGGTTAGTCTCATGGAAAGGCATAAATTTAATGTAAACCTCGAAACAAACTTTCCCTTCTGGCTTTCTTATCACTTTACTGATCTCGGAGCCAATCCAGTTGGTGGGAGATCAGATTCTATGGAAACTTCCATTGACTTGGAGCCAGGAGAATCTATCAATGTAGCTCTGCATGTATGCATTAAAGATATCAAACTAGTTCAAGCGCTAAATAATTCAGTATGCAAGCTTGACGATGTAATAGTCTTACATGTCAATGGTGGCCGTGATCACTTCATCCCTGTACAGGGAACTTGGCTACCATCTTGCCTTGGTCGTTCTATTGATCAGTTAATTCGTATCCCTAGAGGTGGAGTACGTGCTTTGTTTCTGCAAGGAAATTTTGATGAGACAAAAATCCTCTGCCAAGATATACTTTGGTCTGCTCCTCGAGAGCTCTTCAAACTCACGGAAGCTATCCAGTCGCTCACTGGACGTGTAGTAGCAGAGTCAAGCATCCTTGAGGCAACTCAAATACCCTTAGATTCACCCGGATGGCCTTTTGTCCCTGCATGCTGGGTCTTGAAAGATGCGCAAAAGCGTGAGGCACAAGTAGCACTTATCTTTGACGCTCTGGACACTGACAGTAACCTTATCGAGATCTTCTCTCCTGAGATATCTACGATGGAAAGGCTTGAGATTATTTGTGAAGTTCTCTTGGATTTTCTCTCAAGTCTTCAGGATAGAATCATTACCAAAACTCTCTGGGCAAATCTGGAGCAGGCCTACTCAAATCGTGGCACATCTACCGAGGAGATTAAGGCTTGGACCCTCGATGTATTATCCACGGCTCCACATCATAACATCTCCTTTGTATTTTTAATCACTACGTTGGCACAGATGGTTGTCGAATTGACACCAATATATAAAATGACGAAGCTGAAAGAAAGAAATGGTCTTGATCACGTTTTTCGTAAGGGTTGGAGCTGGAAAATAGACACTTCACCTACCGAACCGCCTGATCCTGATCTGAAACAGAGGGTACTTGTGGAAAAAGCCATAGCAGAGGTTTTTATCGTTGTACTGTTCCCAGAAGTAGAAGGAGTGAAAGACCGGCAAAAAAAGATTACTAAAGAGAAACAACGGGATATCCTTCAAGAGTTCTTGAAATCTATCAATGCCCAAAATGGCTAGGAGGAAAAGGTGCAGTGATATATAGTTCAGCCATCACGGATCATTCGCACCTTGATCATCGGACTACCGTCCATCACTTTGCTGACTTTAGACAAGAGTTCTAGCCAGATTTAGATGATGGGCCCATCCGAAGCAAACTAGGTCCGCATTCGCAGACTTGTGTTCTGCTGCAACGTTCCATCCGTGGAATACTCAAGATATATACTCAGGCTGTGGCCTGTCATAGATCCTCTTTCAAGCTATATAACTAGTAAAGGCCTCAGATCCCGGACATATATAGATCCAAAATCTCTTTCGAGGCCAGATTACCCAAATATTACGTATTTCGAATCCTGTAGAAGGTTCAACTCTTATTCACTAATAATTCATCCACCTACTGCAATAAAATTTCATTCATCCTGTAAATCATAAGACTCCTCTTTACATATCTCATAAGTAATACCATGCATGACGTGTTCTCGGATCAACTTTCCATAGTAGGGGTATTACTGTGCGTCGGAGTAACTTACCCATCACTGACACCCTGCACAGAGCACCAAAACTAGATAAATTACAATTCCTCAAATTATAGTACCCACCCAACCAGAATCCTTGTTGAAGCGATGCAATTCATTCCTCCCTTCGTATACCTCCTACATCTTCAAAGATAATACGACCTACTATTTCAGCTGATCACTGAATGACCTCTATATCGACAAATGCTTGATTCAGATTAGAGTTGAGATTTCTCTTTTAACGACGTAGTTATACATTCAATTGAGCCTCCAACAGAATAATCCCCTTCCCCATTTTTTTACACAACTTTGTCACGATGTGTCTGGGAGATCTGGAAGATCCTGTCTCAGGTAAGTTGAATCGCATCAAATCCCTCACCACGTTGGCGTTCTTGATAATCTAGATGCTTCGTGTTGCGTATGGAATATGATAGTCACCTGATATATCTGATATTAAATTAATAAGACGGCAGGCAGGCGGATCACTCGCTTAATTGCAAAGTAAAATTACTCACAAGGAACGTGCAACACCAGATTACTCAAGTGGTATCATCGTGGCTGGATCACTTACGACTCACAAAATATGTATTTACAGAGATATCAGTATATAATTTTTAGCGCATAGCGGTTTTAAGGTTTTCAAGTATATTTCACCTTGTCACACTGCGCGAGCCTCATCTTCAGAAATCTCGTCCGATGATACAGTTTAGGTGGAGGCGTTGGGTGCGAATTCTCAGCTCTGAAAGACCTTCACACTAGTGAGGGCGCAAGTCCAGCAGCATGCCAGCCAGCCTGAATAATTTGTAATGCATACAAATTCAAGAAATCTCTCTTCCACAAGGGTCAAACACTAGTCATCGTTGCAAAAATCACTGACTTTGGCGTCGGTAAGACGCTTTAAGGAGGTATACGCTGAAAAACCAAGCGGTTGTATCACTTGACTTGAATGAGCAACTAGAAAAAGTATTTATATTTGTATACTGAAATTGTCTCATGAAAATTAATTCGTAGTATAAATTTCACGCCAAAATAGTACCGACTCGGGTCTTATTTATTTGTTGATCAAAGACCTCTTTGATCCAGTGGATAGGTATTTACTTGGCCAACGAATAACTGTTAGAGGTCATGTCAGCTTTCCAACAGTGAACTGATACTCCCTCGCCTTCGGGCACGAAGAGTTGAGTCTGAAACTGAGCAGTCACGTGAAGCGTTTCGAATAGTTGCACCCTCAGTGATATCATTAAGTGCACTTTGAATATCATGATTGGTATATTTAGGCGTGATAATGGCATAGACAAATTTGTGGGTTTGAGGTTGATTTATGAAGTTGCTTGTGATGAGCGGATTCAACCACGTAGCTATTGGGGGACGTCTACATCCCTGAGATTCCGGAAACCTGAATCCGCGCTACTGATCACTGTCGCATCCGATCCAGCATGTTGAAAGCGGGAACGCAACTTCACCGGACGAATTAGACAGATTCATTGGACGCAGTGTTCTGGTGTCTCATCCGAAATCTGGCGTATAGGTATCAGGTTCGTCATATGTACAATCACATTGATGATTTCTTCAAACGTTATCGCTTTTAGTTCGGGAAATCAAACCCTTCCAGACCCTCGACCTATCAGTATTCTTATAACCTCTACTGGAGACCACTACATACTATTAGAAAATACCGTCCTTCAATCTCTACCTTGCAAGCTACAAGAACTCCCCCGTCCAACGCTCATCTTGTTTAACGCCTCGCTAAATAAGTCATGTCTGCGTAACTATTCATCCTTTAACCCGTTGAGTCATTACATTTTGCATTCCTTGTCACGATGTCATTGCTCGATCACGATGCACGTAGATATTCCTATTTTCTGGGTCCAGCAACAGGGCCCGAGTGGCGTCCCATTTTTGCGCCATCTGCATATCACTGAATCTTATATTCTGTTGCGTCTTGCTCAGCGTCTCGATTCCAAAATTTCCCTTGCCGCTTTTTAAGGAGCAGATACTGGCGAGGTCTAATACTAGTAGACCAGCACCCGGAGCTGCAGTAACGATAGTTCCAGGTGTGATATCCGGATGGGACTTCGAGTTAGTTCGAAAGAGTGGATGAATATGGGACTCGTTTACAGAAATCTTTGATGTTCTTGAACGAGGATATTTGAAATTATTTGTTACCATACTGCCGTTATGGCTGAGTTTACCAGGCCATGGTGAATCAGAATTTTTCGGAAAGATTTGGCGAGTATTTGGGCTCCCTATAGTGGTAGGAGTACCTGGGATCGTTTCCAACTGTCGAAAATGGTAGTCAGGTACTTTGGTCAGTCCAACTGACGAAATATATTGAGCATATGTCTTAGCCAGACAAAATTCTTCTATAGGCCTAACGTTTTTTATTTCGGAAAGATTATTCGAGAGATTAGGCGGCGTAAACAAAGGTTGATTTTCTGACATGTTCTTAGAATAGCAGTGTGACGAGAATATTTCTGAATCAAGAGAAAATCTTTGGCAATTATCACTTTGCTCCATCTCTCTCTTAATTTCCCATGATCCCCCTAGTTCGTCAAGCTGACTACTATTTATCTTTGGTCGAAAGCGAGCGATGGTGATAACGTATATACACAAGGAGGTTATGTACATGGCCTGGGATACAAAAGCTCCGATGATTAGATTCCGGGTAGAAAAGTGCAAGGTATTCTTTGGAAGATCCGAGAGTCGGGTGATCATAATTCCTAGGAGTAGCATTGTTCCGATTGAAGAAGAGACCCTGAAAAGAGCGCTTATGAAAGAGAAGACATGGATACCATATCTTTTTCTTCCGAAACAAAATGGATATACTCTCCGAGAGTTTTTCAATTGCCAATGTAATAGGAGAAGGAGGTGAGTGAGGGTTAATATGCCAATAATAGAGTTCACTATGGCCACCGCTTGTAGTTGTTTTAATGAGGAGCTTTGAAGAATAAAGGGAAATAGAACATCAAAAATCAAAGATGTAAGCCCACTTAAAGCCACCAGTGCAGCCAGTGTGAGGCGAACAAAAGCTTCTGCAGCGTATTCGTTCATGAAGTTTCGAGAAATTCCGAGATTTTGGGGTCGTTCACTCAACCTTACTGATCGTCAAGGAGACAGTAGAGTAAATTCAGAGCAGAATATGTTGATATCGTGCAAATGAAAATAAACTACTGAATACCAGACCAAATTATTCCCACAGCTATCTGCTTGTCTGATGATTCTGAATGTGAAGGTATCAATCAGTCTAAGTTGCCTTTAGTCCATAGAATCCTTGGTGTGGTGCAATGCCTCTGGTAAAATATCCCCTGTTAAAGTAAATTTTGCCTGACACCTGATGCTGTTACATGTATTGCCTTAAAATTTGTATTGTTTATCGTTAAAAATTATTCGTAAACGATGCAGAGCAAGTAACTTTATATCATTCATCAATTGCACGCCGCTCAGAATTCCGTAAATCCAACCGAGAGGACCAAAAATGATACTTTTTGCAATCACGTCTAATGAGCCGGCCGCAATGTGGTTGAGGGACTGTTTTCAAGGCGGTGCAAACGTATGTCGAATTTGATCTGAAATGACAGGTTCATCTGATGGTCGAATCTGAGATTTTCGATATTATAATAGAAAGTTACTTGTTACTTTCCATAATTGTAACTTTGTCATAGACAATTCCCTGTTACAAAGGAGTCCTATTGTCAGATTCCCCCTAGAATCGTGCTCAGGAAAAATCTAAGCTCGGCCCGTCAAAAGTATGAGTCCTAGCTGATCGGAGTCTAGGCCTTTTTAAATTTGTGAAACATCATAATCAACTTAAGCCCTGTTGATTAGGATAGTAAATACTTAGACAGGTTACTTCTTGGGAATCATGTCTCCTACATGATGACAGCTGGTCAGCCACATTAAAAACAAAACTGAAGTGAGAATATCAATCATCAAATAAAAGATTTTCTTAAACTGACCTTTTTGTCATTTTAAACTTCAATTTATTTCTCCCTGAGTATGAAAACAAAAAATCAGAGTTATCAATCTCGAACGGTAATATCAATTGTGATAAAAAACATTTACATACCGTAATCAATGAAAAATAAGGTTTGTGACACGGTAGCAAAATACTACTGTTTTCATTTAGTTGTCTATGATTTGACTCCACGAACATCTGTGCAGATGCTTCTCTATCAGTACGTAAGCCAACAACTTTCGACGATCATCGCTACCGTCACATATTGTGTGTTTGTAGCGGCATCTACAAGTAATAGAGAAAATTTGGTACCCATCTCTGCTCACATTAACTCTAATATACTGTTTTTTTAGATAACACAATATACATGTACTGTGTATTTTGTCGGGAAGTTTGCTCATTATGGTTTCTGACTAGCTGATTTAGGTTAGCGTACTATAAATACAACTGGTTTGTTTCTATTCAAATCATGATACGTGGAGACGATCTGGCCCAATGATGGGTGATATAGATACCTTCCTAAATATGCTGTGAATGTTGTCCACAATTGATAATAGTTCACTTCACTGCTCACTTTTTTGCAGCAATAAGGACTGCTATGCCAAAACTCCGAAATATGAGAGTGTTTAAGCTGATATTATTACGTTTAAGATTTCTAGTTTAATTTCTACATTCTGTGGGACATAAAACCGATCGGAAAATACGGACGAAATAGTTCACATGCTAACTATATGTAGCCGCTTTCCTCGTCAGGCCCCTAAAAATCTTTCTCATGCACTAAACGAGATTCTTCCACTCACTTTGCCGTTTTGCTTAAAACCTAGTAAGCCTGGAGACACTTGTGATCTTCGCAGTGAAGCCTATTCAAGATATCTCTTATGATATCACAACATAGTAATCATTTTTTATAATTCTAAGAAGCTACATTTAGCTACAAAAAAGTGCGAAAATTTATTGTTGTCAGGCCTGATAGGGAGGGGTAATCGCGGGGTTAACTTGTCCGCACCCCTCCGATGAGGCGCACCAAAACTAGCCATTCAAATATTACTTTTGGAGATACTCAAAAAAATTAAATTCTTTATATATTTTTTTTACAAGTAGAATTCATTTAAATGTACACTAAAACTCATTAACTTTTGAGCACGAAATACGGTTTCCAAATATTTAAATTTCAAAAATTATTATTCAATTTTTGCAAAGAAAATACATTTAAAATTAATGATTCTAGTCAAAATCCTCGAGAGACCAAGTGTTTACTTCGGAAGATGAACTCACCTCAACTACCTTCACCTTCAGCAGAACCTCGCACTCCTTCTCAACGTTTGAATCGAGACCGACGCGTCCAGGTAGGTGTGGAAATGAAAAAACTGAATAACATTTGCAGGTGAAAACCTTGGCCAAGGAGGGTTATTCATACAAAAGAATTTCTGATCGCCTGGGATTCACATATAGACAAGTTTGCTACACCATGAGTGTTGAAAATA
>JAATOF010005167.1:0-11942 GCA_013170925.1 Podosphaera leucotricha
GGCACCGGCGTCGTCATCGGAGAAACGGCGGTGATCGGTGATCGCGTGCGGCTCTATCAAGCGGTGACGCTCGGCGCGAAGCGATTTTCTGTCGATGAAAGTGGCGCGCTGGTCAAAGGCACGCCGCGCCATCCGATCGTCGAAGATGACGTCGTGATCTACGCAGGTGCGACCATCCTTGGGCGTGTCACGATCGGAAGAGGCTCCACGATCGGCGGAAATATCTGGCTCACGGAGAACGTTCCCCCGGGCAGCCTGATTGTCCAAGCACGCCCGAAGTCCGACTCCTTCGAAGGCGGGGCCGGAATATAAATCTAATATAGTGGCATTGACCGCTAATCCTATTCTGTGAATAACGTTATTCACGGAATTGATATTCTCTATTATAACAGAAATGGGAATACTATGGCAGACGAAACTCAGACGGCATTGGGCGATATCGCGGCAAGGCAATTAGCGAACGCCACCAAAACCGTTCCCCAGATGTCGAGCATCACGCCGCGTTGGCTGGTGCATTTCCTCAATTGGGTTCCGGTCGAAGCGGGCATCTATCGCGTCAATAAAGTGAAGGACGCAGAGAGTGTCGAGGTTGGATGCTCGACCCGTGACGAGCGCGTGCTGCCGCAGACATTCGTCGACTACATCGACAACCCGCGCGAATACCTGCTGAGCGCCGTGCAGACCGTGCTCGATGTCCACACCCGCGTGTCGGACCTCTACAGCGTCCCGCACAACCAGATCAAAGAGCAGCTCCGCCTCACGATCGAAACGGTGAAGGAGCGCCAGGAAAGCGAGCTCATAAATAATAAGGAGTACGGTCTGCTCGCCCACGCAGCCGCGTCTCAGAAGATCAAGACGCGGTCGGGCGCGCCGACACCGGACGACCTCGATGAACTGATCACGAAGGTCTGGAAGGAACCCGCGTTCTTCCTCGCCCATCCCCAGGCCATCGCCGCGTTCGGCCGCGAGTGCACGCGCCGCGGCGTTCCGCCTCCGACCGTCACGCTCTTCGGCTCGCCGTTCCTCACATGGCGCGGCATTCCGCTCATTCCCTCGGACAAGCTCGAAATCAAGGCCGGCAAGACGAACATCCTGCTGATCCGCACGGGCGAAGCCAAGCAGGGCGTGGTCGGTCTCTTCCAGCCCGGCCTCCCCGGCGAACTTTCCAAGGGCCTCTCGGTGCGCTTCATGGGCATCAACGATCAGGCCATCGCCTCCTACCTCGTCTCGCTCTACTGCTCGCTCGCCGTTCTGACGGACGACGCGCTCGGTGTGTTGGAAGGCGTCGAGGTGGGTAAGTATCATGTCTATAGCTGATCTCGGATTGCCACACGGCCCGGCCGACCTCGACGCGTTGGCCAGCGCCGCTCACAGTCAAGGAGGCGGCGGACTGCCGCCGCCTGGGCTGCCCGACCCGGACCTGTTGACGAAGATGGCGAACGCACTTTTTGCAGCCGTGCCTGGACAGCCTTTGCCGTCGTTTCCGACCACGGAAGCGCCGACTATCGCTGGCCCATCGCTGTCGGGTGCGGGCGCGACACCCACGGGTGTTGCGGGTGTCGTTCCGAATCCGGTTGCGGCGCCCTTGAGCGCTCCATCTGTTCCGACGCCAGCGCCTGTCAGTCCAGCCGCGTTTTCGGTCTTCGACTTGTCGGGATCACAAACGCTCGCAAACCCTGGGCTGCCGTCTCTCCCGTCGAACTTCGCGGCGTCACCGGCCTTCGGTGGAGCGGGCGTATCCCCCGGTGCAGTCTCTGCACCGTCTTCGGACATCGCGACTGTGACACCGTTCGCGTCGGGCGCCGCTTCTCCGTCTCTCTCTTCGACGAAGATCCCGCAAACGACGGACCAGCTCGACACGTTGTCAATCGAAGCCCTGACCAACGGCGTGCATCCGTCGTTGCCGAAGAGCATCGATCCGGCGAACGCACCGAACGGTGTCGGCACGATCAACACTCCGGCTTCCGACGCAGGAGGGGGAGCACCCGTCGACGGAGCCCGGACCGGCGCCAATCGGACGTCGCTTCCCGAGCCTCCGCCTGCCGAGCCGCCGGAGCCCGTCCTCGTCGACTCATCCGGTATCTCGACGCCGCCATCAGGCGGAACGCAATGGAGCGGTTACGACATTCCGCTGCCGTTCCAGAAAGAGCTCGATGCGCTGCTGGCGCCTCTTTTCGCCAACGCAACACAGGCTGCACCTGCTATTCCGGCTGCACCAACGGACACCGGCTTCTATTTTCTCGACGGTGTGTCCGCTCCCGGTCAATCGCATGTCTCGGGTGCGGGCGCAGCCCCGGTGCATCCGTCCGAGGTGCGCTCGGCCCATCCCGGCTTCGACATTCACGCGATCCGGCGCGATTTCCCGATCCTGTCGGAAACCGTGAACGGCAGGCCGCTCATCTGGTTCGATAACGCGGCGACCACGCAGAAGCCGAAGGCCGTCATCGACCGGCTGACGTATTTCTACGAGCACGAGAACTCGAACATCCATCGCGCGGCGCACGAACTCGCGGCGCGGTCGACGGACGCCTACGAAGGCGCGCGCCAGAAAATCGCGCGCTTCCTCGGCGCTGCCGGGCCGGAAGAGATCATCTTCACGCGCGGAGCAACGGAAGCCATCAATCTCGTGGCAGCCACGTTCGGCCAGCAGCACATCGGACCGGGCGACGAAATCGTCATCACAAACCTCGAGCATCACGCCAACATCGTTCCCTGGCAGCTTCTCTGCCTCGCCAAGGGTGCCAAGCTGCGTGTTGCCCCGGTTGACGATCACGGCGCTCTGCGGCTCGATGAATTCAACAAGCTGCTGACGAACCGCACCAAGCTCGTCGCGTTCACTCAGGTCTCGAACGCCCTCGGCACGATCACGCCGGCTAAGACCATCGTCGAGATGGCGCACCGGGTCGGCGCGAAGGTGCTCGTGGACGGCGCCCAGTCTGTCTCGCACATGAAGGTCAACGTCCAGGATCTGGACGCCGATTTCTTCGTGCTCTCGGGGCACAAGATCTTTGCGCCGACCGGCATTGGCGCGCTCTACGCCAAGAAGTCGCTCATGGACAACCTGCCGCCCTATCAATCCGGCGGCAACATGATCCGCGACGTCACGTTCGAGCGCACCGAGATCCACGCGTCTCCGCAAAGGTTCGAAGCCGGAACGGGCAACATCGCCGATGCCGTAGGCCTCGGTGCCGCGATCGACTACGTGGAACGCATCGGGCTCGAAAACATCGCGCGCTACGAGCATTCGCTGCTCGTCTACGCGACGGAGCGCCTGCTGCAGATCCCGAACCTCACCATCATCGGCAACGCACCGGAGAAGGCGAGCGTCATCTCGCTCGTCATCAAGGGGGTGCCGAGCGAAGAGGTCGGGGCGCGGCTCAACAAGTATGGAATCGCGGTCCGCTCTGGCCATCATTGCGCGCAGCCGATCCTGCGCCGCTTCGGACAGGAGACGACCGTGCGCCCGTCGTTCGCCTTCTACAATACGTGCGGAGAGATCGACGTCCTCGTCTCGGCGTTGAAGGACATCCAGGCCGAAACCGGTTTGACGCGGTACTGATCCGGAGCACCGCGATCAACAAACAAAAAGGGCAGCCCCTACGCAGGGCTGCCCTTTTTTTGCGTTCCCAACCGCTGCCGATCAGGCGAACAGATCGCTCGAGAAATAGCGCTCTGCCGATGACGGCGCGAACGTGACGATCGTCTTCCCGGCGAAGGCCTCACGCGCCGCGACCTGGATCGCCGCGTACACGTTCGCACCTGTTGAAATGCCGCCCGGGATGCCCTCGATCTTGGCGAGGTGGCGGGCATATTCGAAGGCTTTGTCGTTCGGAACCGTAACCACCTCGTCGATGAGCGAACGATCAAGCACGCTCGGAACGAAGCCGGCACCGATACCCTGAATTTTGTGCGGGCCCTTTTCGCCACCCGAGAGTACCGGGCTCGCTTCCGGCTCAACCGCGATCACGCGCACATCCGGCTTTCGCGCCTTTAACACGCGCCCGACGCCGGTCAACGTGCCGCCAGTACCGACGCCCACGACGATGGCGTCGATTTCGCCGCCCGTATCGCGCCAGATTTCCTCGGCAGTCGTGCGCTCGTGCACGAGCGGGTTTGCAGGATTCTCGAATTGGCTGGGGCTCACCGAATTCGGCGTGCTCTTCAAAAGATCGGCGGCTTTGGCGAGAGCGCCGCCCATACCGGCGGCGGCAGGCGTCAGCTCAAGTTCCGCGCCGAGGTGCTGAAGGATCTTCCGCCGCTCGAGCGACATCGATTCCGGCATGACAAGGATCAGCCGATATCCGCGCGACGCGGCAACGAACGCGAGACCCACGCCCGTATTTCCGGATGTCGGTTCGATCAGCGTGGTTTCGCCCGGCGTGATCTTCCCTTGCGCTTCGAGCGCGTCGATCATCGCAACGCCGATACGATCTTTCACCGACGACAGCGGGTTGAAGAATTCGAGCTTGAGCAGGATGCCGGCCAGCGCGTCCGCACGCTTCTCGAGGCGATGAAGGCGAACGAGCGGCGTGTGTCCGATCGTTTCGGCGATGCTGTCGTACACCTTGCCGCGTCCCCAGGACGAGGTCGCGTCCAACGTCTTCAAATTCACGATTTCGTTCATGCCGAGCTACCCCGTGTTCGCCGCATCCTGTCTGCCCGATTGGCAGATTTGGACAAATCGGGCGGAAGCATAGGCGCGCATCCGAGGCCGGTGAACGAACGAGATGTGATTAGCTTATTCGGGAAAGACATCCGCGATCACGAATGCGGAAGCGCCATAGGTCAATCTCTCGCCAGAAAGGACGGGTAAGGACTCAGGACATGGAACCATTTGCATTTGTCGTGTGCGCAAAGCTGTGCCTCATCGTCCCGCCGACTGAGGGCCAGTCGCGCGAGGCGTGCCTTTACCGAATGCAGGTCGCTTTGGCAGAGCGCCCTGGCGAGCGCGTTATGTGCCAAAGCCTGGATGTTCCATACGGCGAGATCATCGACAGCGCCGGACTGATCAAAACGAAACCGGACCCGTGGAAGGGTCCACAGATCCGCGACGTCTGGTGACCGCCATGGATGCTGCAACGCTATTTTTGATCACGACTCTCAACGGCCGGGAGGCTGAGCAGCCGGTTCGCGATTACCCCACCGCCTCGACGTGTCAAACCTTCATCGACAACCTCGATGTCGCGACGAAGCCAGAACGCCTCGCCAACACCCGCTACGAATGCAGGCGCCATTACCGCATCAGCCGATAGGCGGCCCGAGCTGGAACGGTTCCTCGGTCGTTCCGGCGGAGGCGGGTCCGCGAACGGGCACTTAGCCCCAAGGATCGTTGTGACGATCAAAGGGTTCATCCCGACCGGACGGGATCGTCTGAGTTCTGGTCGTTTGTTAGTGAAGAGATCAAGTTGCCGGGCGTCTGCGGATCGACATGGATCGGTTCTCGAATGAGCCGCAGTATGTGAGGCGGGATCTGCTCTCGAGGCACGCCCCAGAAGGAGACTAGGCGCGCCATCGGTTCCGGGATTCGCGCGTTGCCTAGGAACATTGCCGAGGGTCGGCCGGTGCCCAGCCACACAAGACAACGGGGGGGCCAGCGGGGGAACCGCGAAAACGCAGGGTGGAGAGAACTAAGCTAGCCCAGCGACTTAGCGCGATATGTATTGGCGGTCCCTACGGGAGTCGAACCCGTCTTTTCAGATTGAAAATCTGACGTCCTAACCGATAGACGAAGGGACCGCGTCCGCGGCGGGGAGGTCCCCGGCGACGGCAAGCGCGTGGTATAGAAAGGTTTCTCGCCGGACGCAAGCGCACATGGAAAAACTGTCCGGGGCGCGGCAATTATGCCGATCCCGGCTGGATTTACTGCTGGCGCGGGTCCGCCGCATCGTCGATCTGAAGCTCGATCCGGTCCCGTCCGCCCCAGGTGTCCCGCTTGAGCTTGCCCGCGACATGGATCGGCATCCCGTTCGAGGAGGCCATCAAGAGGTCGCCGAGCGGCTGGCCGGCAGCGCGGAAGGCGACGGCATCCAGCCGGGAGCCGTCACCGGCCTCCAGCACGCACCGGATGTGCGCCGAACCCACGGGCTTCGCGAACTTCACCCGATGCGCCGGAAACGCGAACCGCGGCTGCGGATTGCCCTGCCCGTAAGGCCCGGCCCGCTCCAGAAGAGTGATGAGGCTTTCGTTAGCGGCCGCCGGCGTCAGCGCGCCATCTATGGGGAGCGACGCGCGTTCCGCGAGACGCGCCGCAGCCCCCGCGAGCGTCGTTGCGAAAAAGCGCGAAAGATCGTCGAGCTTCGCCTTGTCGACGGTCAACCCCGCCGCCATCGCGTGTCCGCCGCCTTTGAGCAAGTGGCCCGCAGCCACGGCCTGACGCACCGCCGCACCGATGTCGATTCCCGAAACGGACCGCAGCGATCCCGTTCCCGCAACGACGCCGCCAATCGCCTCCTTGTCCCACGCGATGACACACGAGGGCCGCTTGAAGCGTTCCGTCAGACGGCTCGCGATCAGGCCGACGACGCCGCGATGCCAATCCGCCGACCCGACCATGAGCACGCCGATATCCGGCGTCTCCTCGAACATGCGGTCCGCCATCGCGGTTGCTTCCTCGAGCGCCGCCTGCTCGATCTCCTTCCGCTCCTTGTTGAGCCGGTCGAGCAGAACCGCGATCCGCGCGGATTCCGTTTCGTCGTCGGTGGAGAGCAGCTTCGCGCCCAGCGCCGCGTCCCCGATACGACCTCCCGCATTGATGCGTGGCCCGAGGATGAATCCGAGATGATAAGCCGTCGGCGCTTCGTTGAGGCTCGCGGCATCCGCAAGCGCGCGCAAACCGACATTCTCGCGTCCGTGCATGACCTGAAGCCCCTTGGTCACGTACGCGCGATTGAGCCCCTTGAGGGGCACCACGTCCGCGACCGTCGCGAGCGCCACGAGATCGAGGTCGTGAATAAGCGACGGCTCGGAGCAGTCCTTCGAATAGAAGCCCCGCTGCCGCAGCTCGCGCACCGTCGCCACGAGCACGAGGAACACCACACCGGCAGCGCACAGATGCCCTTGACCGGAGATGTCGTCGAGACGGTTCGGATTGACGAGCGCATGCACGGGCGGAAGCGTTTCGTCTGCCTGATGGTGATCGATGACGACGACATCGACGCCGCGCTTGGCCGCGACAGAAAGCGGCTCCGTGCTGGTGGTGCCGCAGTCCACTGTGATGATGAGCTTCGCGCCTTCGCCGATCAGCTGATCGATGGCGGCTGCGTTGGGTCCGTAGCCTTCGGTCAAGCGATCCGGAATATAGATTCGGGTGCGCACACCATGATGGCCGAGAAACCGCGCCATGAGCGCCGACGAGCACGCGCCGTCGACGTCATAATCGCCGAAGATCGCCGTAGGCTCTCGCCGCTCGATGGCATCAGCGATCCGCTTCGCCGCCTTGTCCATATCCGTCAGCGTCGAGGGATCCGGCATCAACGCGCGGATCGTGGGATCGAGAAAGACGGGCACTTCGTCGAGCGTGACACCGCGCGCCGCGAGCACACGGCCCAGCAACTCCGGCAGCCCATGTTGCTGGCTGATGGCGAGGGCTTCATTGAGCTGGGGCGCTTCGAGCGTCTCCTCCCAGCGGAACCCGCGGGCCGAATGCGTGACGCCGAGGAACGCTGTGTCCTCCGCCTGCGCCTCCACGCGCGCCTTCCTCACCGCAGTCATGCCAACCCTCCCCGATTCGCTCAGGTTGCACAGTCCCATGCTGAACCGGCCGGGCGAAGGCCCACACGGCAACCGTCCACAAGCGCGACCCTTGTTCGGCCCCCTCGCCTATGGCAGAGGTGCAGGGCAGACACAGAAAGAGAGCACCATGGACATCAAGACGCTCCTCATCATCCTGTTGCTGGCCGCAGTCGGCGTGCTCGGCTACCTCTATTACGACAGCCAGCAGACGCAGGTTCGCATCGACGTGCCCGGCTTCAAGCTCGAAGCGAAATAGCGAAAAGCCCCGCCGTTGAGCGGGGCTTCCTATCCTGACTTGGAAATGAGATCGCGACGCGACCGGCCGCGATCAGTCGCGGTGGTCGGCGAGGAGATGCTGTCCGGCGTCGCGGAACCGGCTCTTGATCCGCCGCACCGTGCCCGTCTTCGAGCGCATGATGAGCGTCTCGGTCTCCGCCATCTCACCGCGAAACTTCACGCCCTCGAGCAGAGAACCGCTGGTGACACCCGTCGCCGCGAAGATCACGTCCGAGGACGCCATGTCCTCGAGCTTGAACTTCTTCTTGATGTCGGTGATGCCCATCTTGCGCGCGCGCGCGACCTCTTCGTCGTTGGAGGGCACGAGACGACCCTGGATCTGGCCGCCGATGCAGCGCAGCGCGGCCGCCGCGAGCACGCCTTCCGGCGCGCCGCCCGATCCGAGATAGATGTCGATCCCTGTCTCGTCCGGATCGGTGGTCCAGATCACACCGGCGATGTCGCCATCGGGAATGAGCTGCACGCCCGCACCCGCCTCGCGCACGGCACGGATGATCTCGGCATGACGCGGACGATCGAGCAGGCACGCGGTGATGCCGCTGACCGGCACACCCTTCGCTTTCGCGAGCGCATTGAGGTTCTCGGCAACCGGCGCGTCGAGATCGACGATGCCTTCCGGATAACCGGGGCCGATCGCAATCTTGTTCATGTACATGTCGGGAGCGTGCAGCAGGCCGCCGCGCTCCGAAATCGCAAGCACCGCGAGCGCATTCGGCATCTTCTTGGCGCAGATCGTCGTTCCCTCGAGAGGATCGACGGCGATGTCTACCTCGGGGCCTGTGCCGTTGCCGACCTGTTCGCCGATGTAGAGCATCGGCGCCTCGTCCATCTCCCCCTCGCCGATCACGACGGTACCGCGCAAGGAAACGCGAGAGAGCTCGTGGCGCATGGCATCGACGGCCGCCTTGTCGGCCGCCTTCTCGTTACCGCGTCCGCAGAGACGTGCGGCTGCCAACGCGGCGGCTTCCGTCACGCGCGCGACTTCGAGCACCAGCATCCGGTCCAGTCCGGCCACGCTATTATCCTTCGCCATGTCGCTTCCTCGCGCCCACTCTGTTCTCAAAGATCCTCGATGCGGAACATCTGCGGCCGCTCCTTTACTTGACCATCCTCCTCGATGGCCTGAAGCGACCGGCGCATCGCGTCCTCAGTCGTATCATGCGTGATCAATATAACATTGACGGCAGCTTCGGCCGCGCCAGGCGGCGGTTCGGCGGCCTGGCCGGGATGAACCTGCCCTGGCCGCTTCTGCACGATGCTTTCAAGCGAAACGTTCTCGTCGCTCATGCGCTTGGTGATGGCAGCCATCGCGCCCGGCCGGTCGTAAACCGACAGGCGCACATAATAGTTGCCGATCCGCGCCTTGGGATCGACGCCCCGCGCCGGTTCCAGAACCGCGGTCGAGCGGATGAACGGCGGCATAACGAACCCGCGCGCGATGTCGACGATATCGCTTGCGACAGCCGAAGCCGTGGGCTTGGCGCCCGCGCCGGGGCCGGCGAGCAGCAGGTTGCCGACGAAATCGCCGTCGATGCCGACGCAGTTCGTGACGCCCGACACTTCGGCGAGCGACGACTCTTCCGCCACCAGTACCGGTGACACGCGTGCTTCAATGCCCTCGCCCGTGTCGACCGCCACGCCGAGCAGCTTGATGCAGTAGCCGAGCTCCGTCGCTGCCTCGATGTCGGCGCTCGTGATCCGCTCGATGCCCTCGACGTCGATCTGATCGAACGCGATCGTCGTGCCGAACGCGAGGGACACCAAGAGGGAAAGCTTATGCGCCGCATCGAAGCCGCCGATGTCGAACGTCGGATCTGCTTCCGCGTAACCGAGCTCTTGCGCTTCCTTGAGAGCCTCGGCGAAGCCGCGGTTCTCGTCCGTCATCTTGGTGAGGATGAAGTTGCAGGTGCCGTTGAGAATGCCGTAGATGCGCTTCACCGAGTTCGCGGCCAGCGCCTCGCGCAGCATCTTGATGATGGGGATGCCGCCGGCAACAGCCGCCTCGAAGTTGAGCGAGACGCCGTTCTCTTCGGCGCTACGGGCCAGTGCGACGCCGTGCTTGGCAAGCAACGCCTTGTTGGCGGTCACCACATGCTTCTTGGCTTTGAGCGCGGCCTCGACAGCAGCCTTCGCCACTCCCTCCTCGCCGCCGATCAGCTCGACGAACACCTGATTGGAGGGGTCTTTCGCAAGCGCCACCGGATCGTCGAACCACTTGGCCGATCCGAACCCGCCCTTACGCGCCTTGTCGCGATTTCGCGCGCAAACGCCCGTCACCACGATGGGACGACCGAGCATCTTCTCGAGACGCTCCGACTGAGCATTGAGGAGTTGAATGAGACCCATTCCGACGGTGCCAAGTCCGGCGACGCCGAGGGTCAAAGGTTCTGACATGGTTGACTAATCGCGGCTTGAGCGGCCTAGCGGCTGGCTTTTTGAGGGATAGGAATGACGTTATGCATGGTTTCCGGGCTCTGGGCGAGGAACTTCTTGATGGACCGGGCCGCCTGCCGGATTCGGTGCTCGTTCTCGACCAGAGCGATGCGCACGAAGCCCTCGCCGTATTCCCCGAAGCCGAGGCCGGGAGACACGGCAACATCCGCCTTCTCGATCAATAGCTTAGCAAATTCCACAGAGCCGAGAGCCCGGAACGGCTCGGGAATCGGGCACCAGGCGAACATGGTGGCTGGCGGCGGCGGAACGGGGAAGCCCGCGCGCCCAAACGCCTCGACCAGACAGTCGCGCCGGCTCTTGTAGGTCTTGCGGATCTCGTCGACGCAGTCCTGCGAGCCGTTGAGGGCTGCCGCGGCCGCCACCTGAATAGGCGTGAACGCGCCATAGTCGAGATAGGATTTGACCCGCGCCAGAGCCCCGATCAAGCGCTCGTTGCCGACCGCGAAGCCCATGCGCCAGCCCGGCATGTTGTAGGTCTTCGAAAGCGACGTGAACTCGACGGTGACATCCATGGCGCCCGGCACCTGCAGCACAGACGGCGGCGGATTGTCGTCGAAGTAGATTTCGGAATAGGCGAGATCCGACAGGATGATGAGGTCGAGCTTCTTCGCCATCGCCACGGCTTCCTTGTAGAAGTCGAGGTCGGCGGTCATCGCTGTCGGGTTCGACGGATACGAAAGCACGACGGCGAGCGGCTTCGGGATGGAATGCCGACAGGCATGTTCCACGGCGCGCAGAAAATCCTCGCCGTTTCCGGCCTTCACATGCCGCATAGAGGCGCCCGAGATCAGGAACCCGAATTCGTGAATCGGATAGGTGGGGTTTGGCACGATGATCACGTCGCCGGGCGCCGTGATCGCCTGCGCCATATTCGCGAAGCCCTCTTTCGAGCCGAGCGTCGCCACGACCTGCGTCTCGGGATCGAGCTTCACGCCGAAGCGGCGCTCATAGTAGGCCGCTTGCGCCCGCCGCAATCCCGGAATGCCCTTGGAAGCCGAATAGCGATGCGTCCGGGGCTTCGAGACGGTATCGACCAGCTTGTCGATGATGTGCTGCGGCGTCGGCAAATCCGGATTGCCCATGCCGAGATCAATGATGTCCGCGCCGCGCGCTCGCGCCCCGGCCTTGAGCCGGTTGACCTCGGCAAAGACATAAGGGGGCAAACGCTTGATGCGGTGGAATTCGTCGATCACGGTCATCTCATGAGCTAGCTGCAGCCCCGGACCAACGCTGCCGAATTAACACTTACCGTACACGCCAAGCGCATCGGAAATCGGCAGCAAAAACCGGGATGGTCACCCGTTTTTACGCCAATTCGCCACGAGACGTCCAGGGCCCGCCGCAGCGCCCGGAACCTGCCTGTGCACATCCCGCTCCAAAGTGCGCTTCCTCCTTTCCTCCTACTAGGCGTTGTCATGGAGACGGCCTATCTTGGACTTATGAACGAGCAGACGCGCCCC
>JAATOF010005168.1:0-41073 GCA_013170925.1 Podosphaera leucotricha
CCCAAGGCCCTTTTTAATACTTGGTGGCAAAAAATCATTGATGTATTGCCATATTCGGTTAGTATGCTTCGGATAAGATATCCACTTTGCATCTTCTGTTCCTTTGCATCGGTATGTACAGCACGGTATTTCTTATACTGCGAGGGGCCATATTGCAAACAATGAAGGCGCGTGTGATGTACGGAGAGATCGCTGTAAGGTGTGTTTGTTACGGGATAGCGCCAGAACGTCATTATTCTCGAGGCTAACCGCTAGCGAGGCTGGCATCGCCAAGAATATTATTGGCAAGGCTGATACATTATGTCGATACCCGCAAGGCTGGATATAATATTAATATGGCAGGAATCCATAATTAACAACACCGGTTGGAGATTGTGGCAATAATAGTTGCAAGCAGGCTCTAGGCAAGAAGCGAAAATGTATATATAAATGAGGAGAGGGATTCTTTATAAGTTCTTTCGGTAGATTAGAATAATAAACCGATTTTTACTTTTGGACTTGCTCTGATGTTTACCATCATCAATTGATCCCGCGACAGTGTAGAATGAATAACCACTGGGTAGCCGGCGTGAAAGGGGTGTATATTGACTATAATTACAAGCAACTTATTAGTTTTAGACTGAAGAGTGGAGAAGGTTAGAGGTAAAATGATATTGAGGGGCTCGAATCGTTGGCCTGATGTATTTGACACGACGGGATAAGGCGATGTACAAGAGTATGATTGGTAGACATAGAAGGCACCAAGAAAGATGATGTGTGTAAGGTATTTTGACCTTGCGATGTCTGTAGTAGCGTAAATTTCAAGTGTTTATTAAGGTCGAAAGATAACGTCGTGTAATCACGCTCCCTAGAGTTCCCTATTGGGACGCAAGACCTCGGAGAGCGATGCTCCCCTCAGTCGCTAGAACTAAGATAACACAACCTTGACACTGAAACATTCATGCAGAAGACGTATTCGCCAGTACCACTACAGGGTTACGCGCGTTGAGACTTCCGCCTCGCTTCTCCCCTCAATCGTAGATACCTGCCCAAGGAAAAATATCCGTGAGAATCCTAGAAATCTCCATATGCTTCATTATCCCATCTTTTGCGACCCACTAGAGGAAAATCCTTCCTCGATTGACACAAGCAATCTCTCTTCCCAAGTTTGTGCCCAGCGACTCAGTTCCTCGGTCGGGTATCCATATCATCGAGGGCGTGTACTCGGGGATCTTGACAAGGTCGATGTAGCGCTGATTATCTCAAGGATTGCCCTCGGTGGGGAAGAGTATTCGCAAAGTGGTTTTTCCGCTCCATCGAGCCAGACACTTACTCCATCAGACAAATCTCAAGTCTTCTCTATATTTCATTCCACCAAGTGAAAGGTGCGCAGTGGTCAGCTCGTTTCTCTCCGGGAAAAAGTACTGGTCGACTACCAACACTTTAAATCGAGGAAGAGGAAGAATTGGTAACATTTGTTTTCCGTTATCAGGAGACTAGGTTGATGACACACCTCGAACTAGCTCTGAAATTTGAGAGATGGAATGTCGGGCAAGATGCCTTCCGAAATGCCCTCAACGGAAGAGAATTTTATCGGTACTGTTAGGATCTCCGTACGATCTCGGTAATTAGGGGGAGTTTTCGTTTTTTTTTTTCTCTATTTAAGTCCCGGGCCGAGCTCTACGTATCCGAAGATCTGAGACCAGTGGAGCCGGCTAGGTTCAAATCGAAGACCTGCCCAACTCGTTCGCACCGCGTGAACCACTACATAAGTAGTAGCTAGTTAAATTACATTTATTAAACTCCTCTAAATAGATTCCCAACGCCCAAGCCGAGAACTCCAAGTCCCAGAAAAGTTAAAGAAAAAAGGAAAATATATGGTCTAGTCCCTGCACTTCTCGCACTGGTTCCTTACCTATCATGATCTATGTCATGTTAAAATTTCTTCTTGGTCCACGCTGAGAGCTGTAGACAGAGTCACAGGCTTGCTTTCAAAGCAGCCAGTTTTCTGCGCAAAAAGTTTAAAACTTTCCAAGCAATTTGGTCCGAGTAGTTTTTTAATAATTTTTTTGAGAGGCATAGCCCCTCGCAGGCGACGCAGGTGATGTGCGTTTCGTTGACAGTGGATAAAGTGCGTAGGAGTCGTCTCCCCCCCACAAGGACATTCCATGATGGCGTCAAGGTTATTAAATCGACGGTGGTGTGCAGCGAAGTTCCCGTGACCCGTACGAGTCGCAATGAGTTCGAGCAATAGCCGTCGAGGAAGGGCCAATTCCGGTGGTTTACGTCTCCGCATCTGGAGATCAAGTTCACGGTATCTTGGGGGACATGATTCCTCCAAAAACCCGTCGAGCAAGGCCTGTCGTCTCTGATTCATCAAGCGATGAAGATAGGCTGACGTGATTAATTCTGGCTCAACATCCTGGTTTGGTAGCCTTCGTAAGGCTGGGAGTTTTCGTTTATTTTTTGACTTGTTTATTTTGATATTTGTGGAGTTCTCTCATTTAAAAATTGTATATAATCGGGAGAGGGTTTTACTTACGTGGCTCTTCACGCTAAGTCTTCTGTCTTACTCACAACTTCAATCCGTAACCCAAGGCCTCCACTACTTTTACCATCTTCACCCATCTTTTTAACGTGCAGTTTTCCGTCGCCTACCCTCTTTGTAACCACCTACCGTGACAGGTTCATTGCAAGAAGCAACGAACACAAGAGGAGACAATATAATGGGCGGAGCAAAATCTATACTTTGATCTAAAAGATGGGCAAAAAATTGATTGGAGTGATGAAATATATATCAAAGATGGTAATGTCATCAAAGTGCATGTCACTAGAATGGTGAGTCTCAATGCATTTCCTTGCTGATTTTTAACTGTGAAAATGATTCTGTTTATTCCGCTGAATCTGTCCGGGAAATTCTTCTGATTTAAATCCTATTGAGAATGTATGGAGCTTAATGAAACCTTTCATACAAAATCGATACGGTGACTCTGATTAGGGGAGGGAATGTCGAAGGGCTGAGATTCCTCCTTTAGTGTTTGAGTCTAAATTTTAATCCATAAAGCAGGGAGGTATTCATTCTACGGTAATTTTTCACTAGGATAATCCACCAATTGAACGTCTGCGCTCTGTCTAGTCCCGGCGCTTTATAGATGGACCTCAGCTGAAACGGGACATTCCAAGGTAGACAATTTCCGTATTCATGATAAGAATGACCCAATAAACCTTGTAAATTGGCATGGAGGTTAATTTAACCCCTGTGACCCTGTATCTCGTTCTGCTTAATAATATACATTCCCGTGGTGCATAACCTAGCCATCAAAGACGACTGTGCGGTAACCAAAGCATCGAACAATTTGATTGACCGTTTTAAATCTGGATTTCCAGTTAAATATCAATCAATATCTAGCTTATCCAAAACCTCCAAGGTATTCATGTCCCTTCACGGGTCAGATAATCACACTAGATGGTGATGTCGACGTCTCCTGGCCCCGTGCGTTTCACTCGACAATTTATCTTTAGGCCCTATCGAACCTTTAGTCTACAACGTCTTCAAAATCTTTATATCAGCCATGAAAGTATCCCCGCTCATTACTTGGCCATTTCCAACCAAAATCCAGAACCTGAGCTTAAGCTGGCTTCATCTGGACTAAATGGGCTTCGAGGTCTCCCCACCAATACGCCTAAGCCAGATGAGCGAACTGTAAAGTTAGGAAAAAGCAAGCCACACTCTACCGTCTCTGTGCTGACGATCCACTGACCCCAACGATAGCTCTCTGCATTCTACAGGAGCGGCTTCCAACGCTACTCCAGAAGCCATTGCCACAAAAAATCCTCTCGCCGCAAATCACACTTCATCTTTTTCCTTCTACGCATCCACATCTTCCAACAGTGAGTGGCCGTGTTGCTTACTCGGCGGCATTATGGACTTCCCCTATTGTTTGGAGCTGTCTGCCCCTCACTAGTAACGTTAGGTTGGAGATTCTTTCAGAACGCATGATCAGACAATCTCGAGCGATAACTTCATCTTCTGAGCAGATGGAACAGCTGGTCGTTCGGTGGTCAACCATCGGAAAGAAGCGGAAATCTTGCTCTGAATCTGCCCATGAAGGTATTGATAGGAAAGCGAACGTCAATAAGCTTATGAAGTGGTTTGAAGGTGAGGAATTTACCGGTCTGTTTATCTTTAAGTTTGATCAAGAGGGAAGAATCGTTACTCATATCATAGAGCATGCCCAAGAAGGAGGGAACTGGGAGAATGGAGTAGGCGCCAAAGTTGTAGCTTTAACAGATTGGCTTTTGGGTAGGATGAAGGGAAACTCACCAACGGGTGAGAATATGCCATGTCCTGCTTATTGGCGCGTAGACTGGAAAAGTGCCCAGTCAGATTGTGAAGCGTTAATGGCTCAAAAAACGAAGACGCCTTTATTCTAGGCTTCGTAGTTTAAAAAAAGGTCTCCTCAAGGCACAGAATGTCATCAGGAAGGTCACTGGCAGAAAATGATAACTAGTAAAAATAACTTGCATCCTTCGCCCTTACTTATCTCAAATCTAGATTTAGTTATTTGAAACACTTCATTATATTGGATTTAGGATTTCCCTTGGTGCATCTATGAAAAACAGACTCGTGCTATAAAAATACAAGATTTGGTGTTTACGTATAAAGAGCTGAACAGCATGGACTGCTTACGAATCCTGTGAAAGTAGTGAAAAGTAAAACTTCAAGAAACTCGGAGTTTCCTACAGAAGTTGCTCTACAAAAAAAAGTCAGGAGCTCGCAAGGATTTCTCAATAGAATAAATCCTACGCTGTCAAACTTGACTCTAGTCAAGGTTACATATCATCTACCTCTTAGTAGTTGGCGGCGATAGAGATTTGAACCATCGACGCCGTCATGATATCCAGCTTCTCTATATACAACTAAAAGTCTATGAAATTGGAGAGGGGAAATTTTCACAAGCATCCATCATCACGCATCCCATCTTCTTGGCCGGATGTGCCGTGAAGTCCTTGCGTAGGTTTTTTGCTGAGAAATCAAACCATTCATCGATACCCAGCAGTAATGGAGTGAGGCCATGACGAGATAGAAGAAATCCGATAAATCCGCTATCTGGCATCTCTGGCTTATGCTATTTGGCCGTCCCACATCCCCAATGATAATCGACAATTATTGTCGGAAGATACCTATCGCATCTTTGCACGTGATCAAACTCCAGAGCCCACAGACATATACATGTATAATGACGTGAGGTACTAGAGCAGATTGTGAGGGGTAACTATTGTTACAAAGCCATATTTACAAAAAAAAACTGGCACCCAGATTCGCAGATTTTCATAGAACATGTAATAACGTATTCCACTTCAATACGTCCATAAATGGTAGTAATATTCGCAGATCTTACAATAATTAATCCATTACACACACATTAATCATAATTTTATAAGAGTCTACGCTAGTAAACACTCCCTTCAATGCAGACCCCCAATGCACCTATCATAACTTTTATTTCCGCCCATCTTACAGGAGAGGAACTAAATTAATAAGAAGTCTCAACTAGATCTTTGGTTACAGCACTAGTGGTAATAAAAGAGCGAGAATTATGTCCCGTCGGTTTAAATTCTACACCGGCATTCCCAGCCTTTACTAGCGTAGACTCTTATAAAATTATTATTAATGTGTGTGTGATGGATTAATTATTGTAAGATCTGCGAATATTCAATACTATCTTCTTAGAACCTTCTTTAGTAATCTATATACTTAAGGGCAAAGTTATCAATTCCTTCTGTGCCAACTCAAGAATAACACATTTTTGGATTTCTTTTTGGCCTTGAGATTTGCTTCTTGTAAGACATTCCTGACTATTTGAGTTGATACGCTAATGTTGACAGAATGGTTTAACACTGCCGCTGCTTGCAAAGGAGTTCTCGCGGTCTGAGAACTGATTTAACTGACAGTTAAACGCTTATTCCTAGGTGTCAACTTTCCAGGAGCACCCCCTTTGTTAATATTACCGAGTGCAGGAGGCGTTTTACGAAAGTTATCTATAGTCGATTTAGAGAGATCAACTTCTTCTGCCATTGTGTGAGATGATTTGCTTTCTCTGATGAGCCTAATTATATTTCCTCAGATGATTTGAGTCAATTTCGGCATATTGGTACCTGGATGACCTAAGGATATCATGATTAGCTCGTGAACAACCAATAATGAATGAAGGATAATCGATTTTCAACTTGAAATCTGAAGAATGACTAGGGGATGAAGTGGCAACGCGCTTGATCGATTAGTCATGACCACCGTTTTTCTGTTAGGAGATCGTAGTCCAAATACAGCTAGGTACTAATATCTATTCATCTAACCATCCATTCTATATCTCAAGCTCCCCACCAAGCACGAACCCGTCCCTTCCGTTTCCCCCCCCAGCACGAATTCCTCTCCTCACCTATCTTATCATGCACCCTGTGCTGTCGCAAAGGTGTAGCGAGCTTAGCAAATCAGTGAGCTGCACCAGAATGTATTTCACCAACGTAGCACTAAAATTTTTATTATTCACATGTTTGATCGAATAATTGGGCTCATTACTTTTCGTGCTCATCGACATGTACCCAAGCTTGAGGTAAAGATTAAATATCTAAATCCAGAAATAAGGTATAAGAAGTTTAGATAAGGTACAATCGTGAGCATTTATTCATATGGTTCATGGCCTCTACGAGTTCAAATATAAAAGAGAATCTAGTCTTTCAAGACTATCTGAATTACTCGCAACTTGAATTAATCACCGATATTCTCAGATTTGCAGTGACAAAAGGAGTGAACTCTATCTCGATCCTATCTTAAAAAAGCCGAAAAAACTGTGACAAAAAAGTAAGCTTACAACAAATAAATCATAAAATTGTTAAGCTAAACCGAGCCACTTCAAAGCTTTTCTTTTGCTCGCCATTCCTCTTTCTCTTATAGCATCCTCGCCATAAGCAGCACCGACTAAGCATCCGCTCATTACCATTGCAGCCATCCTGCGACCCATAATCATGCGGTCAAAGTCATCAAAATCGCTATCGTCTTCGCATATTTCAAAATTCTCCCAGTTATCAACGTCATCGACGGTTAGTTTAGAAACAAAAGTTCGGCGAGAAGAGGCAATAGAGTTGGAGTGATTATGTTTTGGTCTTAAGTCAGAGGGAGACCGCGAGATGCTCGAATTTCGAGTGAGCTGCGATACCTTACTAAAACGTTTATTCTTGAGGTTGAAGTATCCCTCTTGAGTAGAAACTCCATCTTGGGTTGAAGGACGACGCTGGGATGATGGCCGACTTTGTGTTGTAGTAAAAGATAAGGCCGGCGTAGGTGCAGTCAAGTACTTTTCAACAACTTGAATTATAGTCTTAGGCTCGGGCTCAGGCTCAGGTGTATAGTAATCTGACTTTTCAACAAGAGTCTTTTGTATGATAGATATGAAAGTGGCAATTTCAACGTCTGTTGCTGAGTTAGGAAGAAGATAGTCGGACTGTGCGATTGTTGGAGCGAAAGTTATGGTGTGAGAAGGGGAAGGTGGTTTAGAAATTGTAGTCCGCAAAATTCCATAGCTTGATGTTACACTGCCTTTAGCCGAGTGACCACGCGTTCGATTACGAGATGCGACAGCATCGTTAGAGAGGGGATTGGGAGTGAGTGGTGACGGTGGACATGATATGAGAGATGGTTCGGATGAGGGACCACTCATAATTCCCGCAATTTTGAAAAGAGAACTGCCGATTAGATCACGAAGTGCGAAAACGATAGGTAAATGAGAAGGAAGAAAGTGGAGGACAAGAAGTTTCGTTGATACATTATTCGCAAGATAAGTTTCAAGCTGTGGTATGAGCAATGTAGCAGTTAACGATGGCTCGGCAAATGGATCAAAAACACTGTGGTCTGAAGGTATGACGTGAGAATTTTGTAGTATCTGGGCGATGAGGTACCTAAATTTATTAGCTTATAACATGATCACGCGAGTAGATTACCCTACCTAATATCGAGTTTACTGCTTCTATTTTCTCCATTTTTCTTGCGTCCTAATTGCTCGATCATGCCAGAAATTTGTGTGGTTGAATCTTTCTTAATGATGTCATCAAGACCTAGTGCGATGATTAAATCAACAGCTGATTCTTGAATTTTACCTTCTGATACATCAGAATTGTTAAATACTGGTTTCCACAACCTATCTGCATCGGTCGATAGAACATGGCGATACTGACTAAAGCCACATTTTCCAGCTGGGAGGTGATTGCTTAAAAGCCGCCGTAAGCAGTTATGAATGGCGACAGGATTACAAGAATTCTCTGGGGCGAAAGTTAAAATTTTTTGATAAGTGGAATTCTTTGAAAAGTTTGTAGGTTGATCGTCTTTTAACAGCATGGAAGACTCATCAGGGCTTATATTGATTGGTTTATTATGGGTAGCATGATTTATATTTTCAGCATCGGTGATGTTAGAACTTTTATCCTCCGTGATAGATCTAATGATCATAGATGCTCGGAAAGGAGTGATTGGGATAGAGTTAATCTGATTTCGAGGTGCTAAATTTTTTCTATTCTGACATGAACGCAGAACCGTGTCAAAAATAACGTCAGTTATGCCGCTTGTGACGTGAATGACAAAGTCTTCTAATGGTTCGAGTACGGGGATTAAAGATTTTGTTAAAGTGTTTATGGTTTTAATTGTAATACGGTTTTTGTCATTCTCGGCCTCGGCTTCATCACTGGTAAGTAAGGGATTCCTAATTATCGTGGTCTGATAAGCCTTCAAAAATGCAGATTGAGCTCCAATTTCACACGTAGAGATTTCACAAGAACTATCCCTGAGTTTCCCAAAAGACTGCCTCTCCTCGGTTTTGGACTGATTCAATCTTGAAAACTTTAAACAACGATAGCTAGGCCTTGATTCTTGGTTGTACTCAAAAGATTTGGGGCGTTTGGTTTTGTCCGCTAGTTTTCGATTGCAAGTAGCTACAGTTGGACTTGATTCGATCGGCGTCTCGGACGGGGGCAAAGACATATATCTCGTAGGTATTCCTACGCTATAATTTATTTTATCTTGATCAAGCTCCTGTGAATATTTTGATAATTTTAAGGATGAGGTCAAACAACTGATATCTTCTGGGAACATTTCGAAGGTCCACCTTCTGATAGTGGAGTCTGATGGGACGGTCGAGATAGCCTCTTGGTGCCGATCGTTATCTCCCTGGCTTTTTTCCTGCTTAAGCAAATGAGATTTTATCGCTAGCAGAGGCATGAGACTCACATTTCTAATGCTAGCATTGTCGTTAGCGCAACTTGATCTTTGAGTAGCAGTTTCTAATGCAGTGATCGTTGATTCTAAATGTTGAGGGGCACAGTGTGTTCCTATCTGCTCTTTTGGGAGATATCTAGAGAAGTCTTCGGCTCTTGAGGTTTCAATACCACAATCGTTGTTTTCCAGGAGTCCTGCCACCCCATCTTTTATCAAATTATTGAAAAGTGTTTCTGCAGCACCAACCTGTCCGGCCGTAATATTTTCACAAATACTTTCAATACAGATGGTTCGCGCTCTAATACTACCTCCGTTCATGAAAACAAGCCTGGGATTAGGCCCTGGTGAAGCCTCTAAAAATGATTGTGCGGCTTGAATGCGTTGAGTGTAGGCCGCATGAATGTCAGCGATAAAGGCACGGGGATCGAAGGTTATCGTGTCTATGGGTTTACTGAAGACTTGTTGAAAAGATGGAAAGATAAGAATATCAGTCGAAGGAGGTAACAAATGAAGTTGTGTCGCGATCATGTCACAATCTCCTTCCAGTGCTATCACTTTGCCTCCAATTGGCAGAGCATCATCGATAGGTGCCATAGATGCAGGCTTTTCGTGCTAAGTTTCCTTGAAAGAGTGTGGATGGTACTTCTGACTGAATACCCTCTAGTGGCGAGCTTTGGCGTGACTGGAAGGGTTCCAACGTTCTAAGGAAGTCCGTGAGCACCTGGTTACATTAAAGATGGATAAGTAGGAGACAATGAATGATCTTATTGTGTGAATACACGTCAAAAGGATTGGTGAGTTTAACTATATCTGCATTAATATCTGAGCTAATGACTAGGGAGGGAGGAGCTCAATTGATACATATAAAACGCTGATCGACCGGATAAGCTTTCATAAGAGTCTCGAAGAAGGAATTTGAAGTTGAAAGAACAAAAAACACCTACCACATCCAGGTCATATCCTATCCAGCACACAGTCCTCCTTACCTATATGAGACAAGACGCACACAAGAAACCTCAGCCTGGATAACAGTCGATCAAATTATGCGAATTTGAATGTATTCGAAAGGGGGGGGTTGGCAGGAAGCATAACATCAGCTTTGACATTAGCATAAAGGGGGACGCAATTTTAGGGTACATATCGCGCGAAGTTCTCATCACTAATCAGCCCCTAAACTTACCGTCACTGCGCTGTGCATGTACCGACCGCGGACTGTATAATTATTAAGTTGTGAGTAACAACATCGCGTAGAATTACATACCCTTGCTACCTGCCATAGATTCACTATTTATTCTGGGTTAAATTTTTGGTGGTTAATATTGTCTGTGCGTTGTTTAGGGCTGACTAACAATGATGAATTAATCACGTGTATTAGTGTCAATAACCGGTTAACTCCATGAGTCCATTGCTTCACTTTCCAAATACTACTTCAGGTCTAACAGGTAATGCGCGAGACAACCTTACCAGCAACTCTTATTAGAAACTAAAAAATCTGACGATATGTTGAGAGACAATGTCGGTGACCCTTTGCTATACTACATGCAGTAGTCTCACTGACACACTGTTTACGGGTATGCTCGGGTTGCTAATTGTCTTGAAGGACAAGATCTGGTACACAATAATAAGATGTATCTCTTTCCCTTGATTCTGCTACAATTTTCAAACTCGAACGGCTCACATTTTGATTTTGACATTTGAACTTGGACATCATTCACTAGTGTATACGTCTTTCTCTATTACTCCCCGTGGTTCTAATTTTAAGATCTTCGATACGTTCTAGCGCCAATCGAGGAGCAGAGTATATAGCTGACTGAGCTTCAAGACACTATACAGATCTAACTCACTGGTTGTCGCAGATTACGGTTCCAATTCAGAGAAGCATACGACATTTCTCTCGCCTTATCATAGTTTTCTACTTAGCTCAATGAGGTATTCGATTCATCTCAAAATTATGTCCGTGGAACGCGATCGATCAATCCATGTTCAATGGTGTAGTTGTGCACCATCCGGACTGCTCTAACAAGTGGTGTCTGGGAATCCCGGATTGATGTTCACTCTAGTTAACATAGGATCCGGATCCGGAAATTCTTGAAGTTGCCCCGTATTAAAAGAACGATTAAGGCATAAATCAACAACTTGCGGCGGTGGACTATCACGCTTTTCCCATTGATAAATATGTAATTATAGTTGATTATGGTGGATAGATAGTTGTGGGAGATTTTCAGGCTTAGTCAATTGTCCACTAGACTAAATTTCCGATAAATTTGTTTTTTTTTTTTCGACGCAATCCATCCGAGCGGTAACCAATCAATCATATTATATATGATGTACGTACCGTGTGCCGACCTGTATATGTGAGGAGGGGGGGAGAACTTTCTAAGTACCGAGACGGGAAGTTGCACAGATGCTCGGCTCGCTCAAGCAGTTTCGCTTACCCTTGATATTAATAAATATACATGGGCGAAAATTCTCCGGAAACGGATAATTAAGGAATTCTCCGATGCGGTTACGGTAAACCGTTAACTTTATTTTATAAATCTAAATATCCATGTGCATCTGACTTATATTTTCAAGTTAGCGAGTCCACTGTGATGTTCGGTGAAAGGTTACAGGACCAGTCAAAGAGGCATTGGGGGAGTGACTAAAACGCTGTTTCCGGAGAGTAGTAGAAGGAGACGTTTTGGATTGATTTGATTCTGAAAGCCATTTTTTTGTATATAAGCTCGGGAAGTGATTAATGAATGAATTACTTGTGCACCACATTAGTCTTCCAACTAAAATCCTTGACCAGAAGAGTCAGATATGTTAAAAACTTGAAATTTGAGAACGTTTTCTTACTTATCAATCAATGCAAGAAAAGTAGAAAGAGCTACTTGACTGCAACGCGTTCGTTGCCTGGAATTCCATGGAACCTCGTAGACCTCTCAAAACTATCTGGGGAATCAAGAGAATGGCTATGCATCTATAAGGGAATGTGAATATGCAAAGACGCATAATATTGCTCCTACAACCCTTCACAGACGGATCAAAGGCACTTAGACACCTACAAACAATTTTTTCCTGGGCAAAGAGAGCTAGCTATTGGGAAGAGGTGTCTTTATCTTTACAACATCGGCCTTCGTCGAATTTTCGCTAATAAATTATATTTTGGTACATGTATAAGGATACAAATTTTGTCCCAGGTCTTACTCACTCTTATCATCATTACCGATCAGACCTTGGAAATAAGCCGATGGTGGACTTATGGCTTCCTGAGGCGGCATCATGATCTCAAGATCTCAAGACCCCATACGCTTGATCTTTTTCAATTGAAAATGCTATGACTAGAACCATTACTCCTGCTATCGAAATCTTTTTCAATAACTGTGAAATAACAAAGGAGTTGGACGACGCTCCTAATCATAGTGTGTGGAATACAGACAAGACCGGATTCACAATGGGCTGGGCTCGAACTATAAAGGCAATAATGAGGAGAGGTAAAGGAAAAAAAAGTGACGGAGGATCGAGAGTGATGCTGCATGATTGAATCTATCTCAACAGATCGAGGTGGCGTACTACCACCAATTAGTTCAAAAGGGAAGCTAGCAATTTTGTAGATGTTTGCTTCAATTTAGAATTGTATTTCTTTAGGGGCTCAAGGAATTCAAAAGAGTATCAAAGATGCCTGTGCGAGATCTTTAGAGAGATATATACGCTTCGGACTTTCCCCAAGCTGTTTGTCAAACTTAGATCATTGACTCAAGGGCTCAGGTAAAATATTGACATGACTCACAGCGATCATCAGTCGCTTATGTTTGATGGCCATACAAGTTACCTCGAACTAAAGTTTAATCATTTTTGTTGGAAACTCTTGCGATACTGCTGCTTTGGGAGTGGGCGAAGATATTTCGAGAGAATTTTCAAAAGTCTGATCTCTCATACAGGGCTGCTAAGCTTCGCGTCCGGAAAAAAGAGAGTTGCATCATAAAAATTCGTGAAGCCGAGTCAAATTCTGCAGAGGATTAAGAGCTGACTTTTTGCAAGGGATCAAGAAAATTATGCCTTCAAGTAAATGTGTGGATTTACGACAAACACTTAAGAGGGCGTGGGCCCTCGGGATGTTCGGCCTACCACAATGCGAGAAAACCACATAAGAAAATCATATCTTCAATTTCAGTTTTTATATTCAGAGTAATCTTTTAAATTATCACGCACTTTTAACCACAAAATAAGTCAGAGACTGCAATCGCACGAGGAAAACGCAGAACCTCTAAAGCGCTTAAGAAGTGATTAAGAATTGTAGCTTGTCAACTGAATTATAGCTTGAGCGAGTTAAGAAGGCCCCGTCGTATATTCATGTAATACGGGAGGAAGACAATAGATTGCAGATTTGGAATTATAACACGTGACTACGGAGATCACGCTAGAACGTGGTTAGGTAGATCTGCAAACTTAAATAATCTTATAGTACGCGAGACGCGTGAGAATAGGAATGATTATGAGGACTGAACATATCTCTTTACTTACGATACACTTCCTTCACCTAGAGACTAATTATCAATAAATTGGATAGATATATCGATTCTTGTCACACCATTCTCAAATCTAGATTCGGCAAATCAGGTTCATCATTGATAACCTCTCATGGCTTACTCGTTCTAAATTTTCCCCTTCTTTCTTCCTTGTCTATCCTTTGCGACTCGCCATCGTATCGGGCTCGATACTGTAAAGCTCTCATATGGGCAATTGGCCAAATACCAGGTATACTGAAATTTTTTATTATACACTCATTGAACGTGATCTTCCAAAAATTTCAAATATTCCGGGAATAAGCGCTCAAAGAATACTCAAATCATAACCTTGTAAAGTCTGTTGTATAAATTTATTTTGTCGATGTTGCTATTACTTGATTAGATCAGTGTCTAAAGGCTGGAGAAGACTTGCAAGCGAATATGATTCCCTTTTGCCTCCAAGATGAACTTCGCAATAATGGCAGACATGATCATTTGATGATAAATAAGTCCATGGTCTTTGAGGATCTGACTCAGTAAACCTCATTAAATGCTTTAAATATTAAAACATTGAATCATTTGATATTGTGTCTATACAGCGGGAGTGAAAGTTACCCTGACATCATTCTCTAGATGGGACTGGGATAAATGGCGGTTAATATTTCTTTAATTCTCTACTGCAACTATTCTCTCTATGGGGATGCACAGTCGGTTTTCTAGAGAGCCAGTGTGTAGCTCCAAAGGTTGGTACCGTGGTTCAAGAAATAAATACTCCCACTGAGGCGACACGTTTCTTAACTAAAATATTTGGTTAGATAGTTTAATGGTATAACGTTAAGCTGCTCTGAGACAAGATTTAATCGAGACATTTTATTCGTTCCTACAACTTGTCGCAGTGTTTCACTATTATAAGGACTTTAGCATATTCAGGTACATTGTGATAATCATAACTCCATTATCTGATTTAAAGCGTATTACCGGAAGAGGCTTAGTTGGTCCCTGTTTAGCTAAGTTCTATGATTTGGACAAATAGCTTGAGCATCTTTGTATCTTCAACTTGAATGCGTCTTGTTGCGTGAAGTCCTAAGCAATATTTTGAGACGTCTCAACGATACAACGAAGAGCGCATGGCAGATTCTCTCTACGACGTTCTATCGTCTTCTTCTGACGCGTCGTCAGCGCCTGTAGTAAAAAACCAAACCACTGACGCGTACCTCAGCCGCCTCGCAAGTCTTCCCCTATCATCCCTCACAACGACTGAACCTCAGTACCTAAGCCAGACCACACATTCCCTTACGATATCCTTACAGGGTCTCTCAAAGCGATCACACCCATCTATTATTTCTTCTTTAACTCACCTATCAGCTTTGCGAACAGCGCTTCCTTCGCTTGCGACATCAACTGGCCACCTCAGAGACAACCTTCCCAAACTAGATGACGCCGTCATTAACTTCAGTGATAACTTTAACATTCGGTCCGAAAATGAACTTCTTAACCGACGACGAAAGGCTTTGCTTCTTTCCAGAAACATTGATAAACTTTCCTCAATCCTAGAACTGCCAAATCTTCTTTCCTCTGCTATCTCCAGTTCCAATCTAGCGACTTCGGCCAGCCTAAATTTTTTCTCCGCTCTCGATCTCTATGCTCACATACGCCGGCTATACAAGCTCTATCCCGATTCCGCGCTCATCATTGATGTAGAAATGCAATCTGAGGAAGCTATTCAGGAGCTAACCACATGTCTCATCGCATCCTTGAAAACAAGTTCTCTCAAACTTGCTAGTGCCATGCGCACCATATCTTGGTTGCGTCGGATTGTCCCTAGCTTAGACTCGTCAACTGGAAGCGCCGAAGGCGCTTTAGCGTCGTTATTTCTGGTCTGCCGTCTAGCAAATTTACAACAGATGCTTGGGGCATTAGACCCATTGAAAGAATTAGCAGATCAAGAAACCTTGCACTTGATCGGTGCTTCCGACAAAAGAAGCATGCCAGATACTGGCTTGCAGACTGAACGATACTTGAAAAGGTATATTGAAATTTTTCGTGAACAAAGCTTTGCCATCATCTCCATGTATCGCTCAATCTTTCAGCCATCTCCCGCGGCCGAGACAAAAAAATCACTCTCTGTATCACAAGAAGTAGACGGGAATGAAAATTGCGATACTTTAAACCCTATCCCGAGCGCACTCAGTACCTTTCCATCCCACCTAGTTAATATGCTAATGGAAAAATTACGCATTTACCTACCGAACATAAAAGAACGTGGGAGTCGAGATAGTATTTTTACCCAAGTTCTATTCTGTGCAGGTAGCTTGGGAAGGTTGGGAGGTGACTTTAGTATGATTCTTGCATTACTTGAGATACCAAAAATGGAAGGCCATCATGATAATGATGGCGAATGGGTTGAGATTACCCGTAAGCATCGCATGCTGGCCGGTCGACTTGAATCCATTGTCGGAAATAGAGATGCTCAGATGAGCAAAATATCAACTTAACTGTCTGCTGAACTTTCAAAAAAGACTGTCATTTATGTGGATAGCAGAAAAGTGACGTTCGTCTTTACATGCGGCCCCTCATCTATGTTCTCTTTTGTTTTTTGCTGAACATCGACGGGAATTGATAAACATGAATATGTCGGGAAAATCTAGTCAGACAACGAAAACTTGACATTGCAATGATAGACTTACTCTGTGATATTCAAAGTTCATTTGTTATATAATTGAACCATCACTTTATCTAACTAAATAAGACGAGCTACTTAAATACTCCAATAATACCTTCCTGATTCACGATATATTTCAGCCCTTATTCTGGCCCATAAATAAAGCTATTTCCAAAAGAAGCTCATCAAAGAGTAAATGTCTTTAACTTTGAGGTGCTGATGTAAGTAATGACAATACTGTACAGTTTCAGATACAACTAGTAGTTGTGAGTCGAGATGTAAGCTTCTCTTGTAGACATACATTCCTTTGTATCAAATTTGCGGCAAAGCAGCTAATTAATTGACTGACTCTTTATTTTACCTTTTATCTTCATCTAGCGCAGGACACTATGATACATCATCTTTCATAGTACAGGTAGCCCTCACTTCTCTCCAAAAAAGATCACAACTCAATAAGATTACATCTGGGTTTTTCCTTCGCTGACTTTTCAAGAAAGCCATCACGTTCTGAGAGTAAATTATGAAAGAGCATGCAGGCGATGTTCACCAATCTTATTTCGGCTCTGGAGTTCAAATCGCGTTAATTAACGGGGCACTCAATATTTAGTTTAGTCTTCCGTGTGATCTCTTTTAGATAGTCCACCATTATCGATTCCACACATCGAGTTTCGACCGCTAATTTCGCCATGGAGATTTTAGCATCGTTAGGTTGCGTGGAGACCAAGTATACGGCAATCATCAATAGCTGAGGCTATCCTTTTCTGCGACTTGCATATGGGGGGAGTGCAGCTTCGTCCTGTTGGAGGTGCTCTCCCACGTCCAATATGCCCTATTGGCGACAGGAATCCCGTTACGTGTGGGTCGAATGACGAAACCGTGACCTTCGAAAATGAAAAATTCATCTCATCTTTCTACCCATCAGGATGGTTGAAGTTTGACGAATGGTACGATATGTGTAACATTGAGTGATCTTGGTGGATGTCATTCTATCTAAACTCGATCTTCCAACTGAGGCGGCGCTGTCATGACTAAGCCTCATCAGGTATATTATTTGTTTTCCTTTGTTAGCGCGCTCACTTTAAACGTATATAAATGTAGACTTCTTGGCGCCGCCGATTTCGTGTTCCTCTCTGCACATATTTGACCATTGCAACGAATTGCTAGTCTTCACAGCCGCTCTAAGTTCTATATATATTATGTCATGGCTTCAACCTAAATCTACGTGATTATTAAGACTACATGTAGTGAGTTGATTGTGTCAGGAACCCAAGATAAACAGATAGCGTTTCAACTACGAACTCCATTACTCCGCGTTTAATAAAGCTTTTAATACGGTTAGCAATGGTAATTATGGAAGATTGCTATCTCCTACACTGACCTTCATCTAGTCCATGGAAAGAGAGGGTACGGACTATCATCTCTCTGAGACTACTGACTGCATATCAACACTTCAATACCATGTGAATATTAATGTTGTCTCTGCAAGGAACCATGTCATTCGTAGGATATGAATCTAGTAAGAAATTTTTGGAAATCTTTTGAATGAGTTGTCATCTCGCGCGCAAACGAAAGGATTTGATGTTTTTAATCTGAGCTATTCTAAGGTGAAAATTGGCCGATATTTCGTTATTCCAAAGCGATCGAGGGCTCGTAAAACTCGCTCGCATCTAATTCCAAAGACTTAGTGGCTCTATTACAAGCTCATTAAAATTAACTTGAGGTAAGAGTTATCAGTCGTAGTTGAGAAGTACTGCTAGCTACAACCGGCCACGACTTCAATTCAAGTTGACCCGGACTCAATCCGGCCACGTTTTCTCTCCAATCAGTTTGGGAGGTGCTGCCTCTACACAGTACCCATGAGTCTGTACAGTAACCCAGTATGTGGCCTCAATTAAGAGCTGATCAATAGCCCCGAACTTTTTGTATGTTTCAATGTTGTATCTGGAACCCATCATCATCATCATCCACATCCACACGCCGACAATATTTCAACTCAAGATATGCTCGTTCCTCAGCAAAATCTACTTTGATAAATACTCATCTGGTATGATACGGTGACTCTGTGGAAACCCACCTTAATTTTAATCTTTATGCTTGCTCACGGCGTCTTCATGGTATTCGAATCTGTGGGTATCATAGGCTGCTGCTGGGCTTTCGTTATCTATGACAAACCTTCGGAGTATTCATTTCCAATTTATTTTTCAATGCTAGGTACGATATACTGAGAGGCAAGAGAATCCAGTTGGTTTTCAGGAAGACTGGACTAGTGCTAGTCTCAATATCCAGATATGTTAACTTGGTACCAACATGTAGAAATATTGGGAATATTAGCGCTAAGCCGTTTAGAGCCTAGCTTCTAAGACTCTGTCATGTGTAAACTTCTGTAGTTTATTGAATATAATTAGACACACTGCGCAAAAAGAAATTACATACATGTATCTACGTATATTTCTGATCATATAGCCTGTCTACAAACTCGGAATTCAGGTTGCACAGCCCTCAAAGCTACTGGGGAGAGAATGCAAATACTAATGTGTGATACAAAAAAAGGACGGCCACTTAATCCTTTTTGTTGTGGGACAACACTATGGCATCCTTCTCTCTAATATTCAGAGATACTATTTGAGACCTTCGAATGAATTATGAATCTACGAACGAGTTCCTTTGACACGCAGCTAAGAACGGTTATCTGTAACATTCGTAAGAATTCACGATAATGTAGAGATTGCTATTCAGCATAGGCTGCTTTGCTAGATTTCTTCATTTTAAAGGTTTAGCAAGGCATGGAAATTTTGGGAATCACTAGGACCAAGACTGGACCCTGCGCGACGTCGACATGAGCTTTATACTTTGATATATCTAATATGAATTTTTTATGGTTTGCGTGATTTCGGATCAGTTGGAAACACCCGATATTTTCCTTAACTCCGAGATTCTTTAAATAAATTGTTGCATTTCACGCCATGTAGAGTCTTTTGTGAGTTTTCTGAATACATGACAAGCTATACACGTACGTGAATTTTAATCCCATATTTCGAATTGACATCGGTCATAAATTCCAGATTTCTGTCCGACTAGCAGTGGATCCCGCGATTAACAGTAGAGCAACGCCTCAAGCAAAATTCTAGCCAACGCCTTCTCTTCCTTAAAAGACTCATAGATGATAGATAGCCAATTGGTATAACTTGAGTTTGGAAATAAATCCGAACTGATTCAATTCGAGTAGATGATGACTCAACCAACCACTGTAAGTGTGATTATTCGTCAGATTAAACATCGATCGCCGAAGAAACTGTGAGATATTAAGATGCATCGGATCACTTAAATTCAATTAAATGATTACTTTCCAATGGCTTTTATTAAGGTTCATTAAATACCCCAATAGGGCTAGCATTATTCGACATCGAGACGAAATACTTTCATTACGATCAAAGATCCGGTCGAATTTTTTATCTTGAGGAAGCGTATGAAGGCACTGATGATCCTTTAAGCCTTTCTTTTCCCTTTGGCTCTGTAATTAGGCTACTATCCGTACTACTTTTCGGGATATCAACCAGGAGCGGGGGTTTGCAAAGCGGAAGGTGGCCGTGAACTTCTTTAAATCGTAAAAGAAGGAAGCCTATAATAATTATAACCCAATATAGGTTATAAGAAATAACTGAGCCATAAGTAGCTGAATTTTGCCAGCCGAGCATGGAGTTAAAGACTCCCCAGCCACCTCCGCCATTTACATATGGGCTACCAAACTATACTGGTCAGGATTGAAGAGATGGAAGAAGAAGAAGAAAAAGAAAAAGAAAATACTCACATTTATGTGCCAAACACTTTGATCGATATCGTAAGATCCTGGACCCGCTCCTACTTCAGCAGCATCACCTCCAACGGCGGTATTCCAGGTTTGCTGTTCGAAGAACCATACAGCTCGAGATAAAAGACCAGCAGCAACGAGGTAAAGAATTGCAGTAGAGATGACCAAAAAAACCTGTAATTGAGACGACTTTCCACCCCTGAGCACTGTTAATAAGATTGATTCGTGTGAGTAGGTAATTTTTAAAAATTGACATACTTGTAGAGCAGCCATCCAACTCCACCGCCTGCTAAAAGACCTGTAATAACGGGGAGAGGAACTGCAGATGCTGGAGCTGAAAAAGAGACACCGGCGACAAAAATAACAGCCTCGAGGCCTTCTCGTAAGACGGTGATGAAAGGAACGATAAACATGACATATTTCTCGCAATAGCGCTTAAAGGCTGCTTTCTTACCCTCCTTCATAGAAGATTTTGTTTCCAATGCTTTGTTTAGTTTGACTTGCCATTTTTGTTGCATCTTTGAGACGCGAAGGAGAGCAGCTCCCAAGATTGAGATGACAATTGAAGCGAATATAGCAAAAGAGCCCTCGTAGATATATTCGTATTGGCTCCAACTGTTTTTACCAAGCGTATAGAATACGCCAATTACAACACCACCAGCAATCAGACATATTAGGAGGCCAATTAATGTCCCCAACCAAACTTGTCGAACGAGCCTCTTGTATACTCTGACATTTCTATCCGGACCGTCGAGGGTTAATTTCAGAAAAGCAAGTAAGACAGAGACAATAACGGCTGTCTCCAACGTCTCCCGGAATACGACGAAGAAGACTGGTACTGCAAAAACGTTAACAGTCATGATGATAAGTGATGGGCAAGACAACCCCGAGCATGTTTATTTTAAAATATATCTAAGAAATACAGTTCTCCATTATGTCATGGAGAAATTTAGATAGTTCTCCACTTTGATCTGATAACTTTAATTACCTGCAAGGGTCACGGGCCGACCATGACCCCTGATAAATCCCAGACACGATGTCGGCGCGATAAAATATCGTCAAAATAATTAATACTAATACTAATTGGTCCATAATATCCCATACACAAATACCGCAGAATATAATCGTCATGTTAATAGAACATGTACATGTAAATGCGCCCTTTTTCTCATTTCACTTGTATCCAATGTTTGGTCCATTGGCTCGTTCCTTACGGGCTGAACATGGATCATCATCCTTCTCCAAACCATTCACCCACTAGAGTAAATCTTTTGATTGATTTGAGCTCCAGAATTTGCCATGGATGGAACACATCTGAGTTTTTAGCCCCTCAATCCCGAGCGTCTAATTCTTATCAGATCGAATCCCCATCTAATCAGATCCTAATGGGGCTGAGTACTCGATATAGATTCAAAGCTAGATTTAGCATTTATTCGTCCATTCCAGGCGCTATTTTATCTTTTCAAAGTTTATCTTCTCAGGTCGTCTCCAAACATGCTGCTTCTATGTTTGTGGTGGTACTTGTGTCTCATTGCCTTTCCCACGGAGGCAAAAACACAGATTTATAATTTTAATATCACATGGGTCAGGGCGAACCCAGACGGCGCATTCGAGAGACCAACAATCGGTATAAATGACAAATGGCCTCCACCGACGATGACCGCTACTCTGGGAGACCAGATAATTGTTAACGTAAATAATCAGCTTGGTAATCAATCCACAACGCTCCATTTTCATGGTCTTTATCAAAATGGGACAACACACATGGATGGCGCAGCCCAAGTCACCCAGTGTGGGATTGCGCCTGGTGATCAATTCACATATAACTTCACTGTTTGTATCCTTGATCAGATATAGAATCACCCTGTGGATATACTAACATTTACAGGCGAGTCAAGCTGGCACATACTGGTATCATTCTCATGACAAGGGACAATATCCAGACGGCCTACGGGCGCCTTTTATCATTGCAGATCCTAATTCGCCATATAAAGCGGATGAGGAACTTGTATTATCTATCTCAGACTGGTATCATGAAGAAATGAGCACTCTCATCCCAAGATTCCTCGCGAAAACCAATCCAACAGGTGCTGAACCTGTTCCTCAGGCAGCACTCATTAATGACACTCAGAACTTGTCAGTACCAGTCCAGCCCGGAAAGACCTATCTTGTTCACCTAGTTAATATGGGTGCTTTTGCTGGGCAGTATGTATGGTTTGAAGGTCACGAAATGTCAATTGTAGAAGTTGATGGGGTAGCGACTGACCCAGCAAAAACCGACAGAATATACGTTTCTGCTGCTCAGAGATATAGTTTTTTACTAACGACCAAAAATGATACTTCATCAAACTATGCTTTTGTCGCAAGCATGGATACGGTATGCTTGGTAGCTAATCTTCTCATAAGCCTGGGTACTAATTCAAAAAGGATCTTTTCGATGTTCTGCCTGATAACCTGAACTGGAATTCTACTGGTCATCTAGTCTATGATGCCTCTAAACCACTATTGGAACCTTCGACTGTAAATAAACTTGACTTCTTTGACGACTACAATCTTGTACCACTCGACAAGATGCCATTATTGCCTGCTCCAGATAAGATTATCAACCTAGATGTGTCCATGGACAATTTAGGTAACGGAAGGTCATAGTAAGATATTTTCCTATAGAAAGCCTGTGAATTTGCTGATTATTTTACCCTCAAGTGCCTTCTTTAACAATATTACCTACATGCCACCAAAGGTCCCAACTCTCTACTCGATATTATCGACCGCTAACCTTGCAACGGACTCACGAATTTATGGTGAATTTTCTCACTCTTTTATCCTTGATAAAATGCAGACTATTGAAATTGTCGTCAATAATTTTGGTGAGAACGCTATCCAAAAAATTTCTAGTGTCTATTTCTGAACGTATCCGAAGATACCGGAAAACATCCTTTTCACCTACATGGCCACACATTTCAAACTATCGCCAGATCAGAAGATGGAGCTGGAAGCTTTGATCCGAAAAATACCACGCACACGAAATATCCAGCTATTCCAATGAGACGAGATACTGTGCTTTTACACCCTCAAGGACATGTGGTTATACGATTTCGTGCCGATAACCCCGGTGTCTGGCTTTTTCATTGCCATATTGAGTGGCACGTTGATCAAGGGTTAATAGCTACCATGATCGAGGCGCCTTTAGATATCCAGCGCACGCTTCAGATTCCAAAAAATCATATTGATGCTTGCAAGACACGAAATATTCCTATCGCTGGCAATGCTGCAGCCAATACCGTTGATCTATTAAATCTCAAAGGTGCCAACATAGCACCTAGTCGATTGCCCGAAGGTTTTACTGCTCGAGGAATAATAGCTTTGATTTTCAGCTGCATTTCTGCACTACTTGGACTAGCAGTCATCGTTTGGTATTCAATTCCTAAAATTAACATTAGCTAGGAAAGTACTAATGATGTCAGGTATGGTCTAGCAGATGCAAATTCGGAAAGCATGATCAAAGATGTGCAAATCTTCTCCAACAAAAAATGTGTCGCTGGTAATATTCCTGTTCGCGACTCAAAACAAGGGAAAAGGTGAAGAAATGAATAATTCTTTTAATCAAATTCTCACCCCCATCCCAAAGAAATATATTCTCCAATCTATAACCTTGACTCAATGTTCCATGCTGCTGGCACACAATTGTTTAGCTCTCGTAAAAGGCATAGCATGACACTTAGCTCAGAATGTCAATCTTGATTCTCATCAAAGATATATATCATAGGAAGCTGTAACGACATGATTCAAATCACAAAAGCGAAAGTAAGAAATATTATCAAGGCCTCAGTCCATGTCATAGTTCCAATGATATGGGTGATCGATCGCCAAGTGTGGGGTAGACGCCTTTGAGTGGAGTCCGGTTTGGATTTAGTCATTAGTTATGAGGATCTTAGTAGCGTAGCATAACTGTCGATTTACATAATCACTTGGCCAGTCAAAAATGTATTTGTATAGCCATCCCGAATTATATCTTATTCATTTTTATGGCTATTTAGTAAAATAATTCCGAGGATAATTCCGTCATTTTAATGCAAAGCTCGTACATGTAGTACCAAGAAATTAATGAACAGCCATTCAGAGATGAACTTGAGAAGGAGAAAGGTGATTCTAGAGATAAGTTAATAATGCTAATTTGACGACAATTGCTGGAACCGAACTGGTTCTAGCCAAGGAGGGTCAACTTACACGTGATGTTATATACACCGGTATTCCCGTCTGCTGCACTTCCATCTCTTTTTCTTATCTGGGTATTCGCTCCTTCGAAGAGGACAACATCGTTTCTCTGAAGAAACTGCCTTTGCGGAAATTTTTCAAGCGTATTTCATTACCTACTAGCTCAAAAAAGTAACTACATGTAACTGATTGGAGTATGAGGCATAGATGATCTGTACTGAAGGGGAGCCTTTACTAGCGTAGATTCTCATAAATTATGATTGGTGCATAATCTGTACATACATGTTGGATTAATTACTCTTCCTTAAGCACAATTCTTGTGAATCGGCGCTAAAATTCGAGTTTTGCAGGGTCAATAGAGTTTTACTAACTTGAGCTGGCATGATATTCCGTAGATCTTTATGGAAAACTTCAAATTTGCATGAGGGGACGAAATTCCCGTGAATGTGGGGTTTTTCTCTAATGAAATATATTATTCACTTATGAAATGTATTTGTGCATTTCATAAGCTACTTTCGATTCTAACTAATTAATAGTTTACATAACACCCTTCACTTGGGGTTAGGGGAATAGTCGATGGGAATGATATTTCTTCTCTCCAACTCACGCATCGTCAGCCTTACCTGCATTGTTATGCATCACGAGTAGCCCGGGCTCCTGTGAAACCACGCCATCTATGAGAGGGATTATCCTCTCAGAGTAGCCGGCTGCAGTAATGAAACGCAATTATTTCTCCCAGAATAAGGATCCCTCTTGCCGTCCAAATAAGGAACCATAGAACAATCACCCAACTTTCTTCTGAACCTTTTCTGAGAGACACCTGTTTCACGCATGCCATCAAGAGCCCAGTTTCATCAGACAAAAGGACCTTCATTCAGTGCTTTTTTTGTCATTGAAGATATCTCCGGGCGAGCTTGTTAACTGGAGAGAGTCAAGGCTATTTCTACTGGAATATCGTAGTATGTACCCGCCTGACTAAGAAACAATCGCTGAGAAAGGTACATGTACTCGGGTTTCAAACGTTACAACTTCTTCAACGGCCATTTAAATTTTAGTCTTAGTAGTCAATTTTGGAGCTTACATAAACCATTTCCTTTATGTTTTATGTCTTTATGTTTGAAATCAATTGGATAATAATTGAGATTTCTGAATTTGTTGGAGTGCAAACTTGTGCGTTTAATCGAGGAAAACTAAAGGGAGGGATTCACTGTGGCCCGTGCTTAGATCAATTGTCTCTGTTTTGAAAGGGAAAATATGAGCACGTGCTCTACTCATCAAACTAACCCGGATTGGCTTCTAGTCACTTCTTTGACGTTTCCAAAGGTCTGAGAGGATCGATCCACTCTGGATCGAAAGTCTCAGTTTTGCTAACCCACGTCCTGACAACTTTGGAATCGTATTAAAGACGTTGAGGCTCGTAGTGCGGTATTTTCTGATCGTCAGAAACTCTCACCTATCTAAGAATGCTATTTAGCTGAATGGATTCGAACTCAAGGCAACCTAGGCCTCCCACAAACTCATCTTCAATTGAGGGATAGTGCCGAATTAATTCTACGAGTTGGCAGCAGCTTCCAACCGCTCGGAAAAATGGGTTCAGTATTTCATTAATATAAATCAATCAACTTAGGTTCTGAGAAGCAGAACAATTGATTCTTAGCGTATCAATGGAGCCTCGGAATATATTATTAGGCAATAGTTTGAAAAGCTCGCCAAATCCAAGATCATGGAAATTCAACCCTGCAATCGATATAATATGGAAGAGGCGGGAAATTTCATAGATAGGGGCTCACAGACTGGTCCTTGGATCATCAGAGAGCCGCTCAATTTTAAAGAAGCAGCCCAGTTCGCATGCTTGGACATCCATCGTTGAGTATATCTCATCATCCAGGAAGGTACTTCCACCGCTCGTGGTATACAAGGATAAGAATCTCTAGCAACAGTATTTTTCTTTGGATATAACTCTTTACGACTCGTGGAAGCTTACAGTTACAGAAAATTGGTGGATTTCGAACTCCATTGCTGTTGAATGATTTAAGGAGGTCTTCTTTCCTTGGACGACCCCGGAAGCCCCTCAGGAAGAAAGATTGGCCATCGAAGCTGTAAGGCCTCTGATTTTTTGTATATGTTCTTCCAGAATAATGTCAACTTGCTTTTCCTACCATCTCATATCTCACACGTCCTCCAGGCCCCTGATTAGTCGATCTTTAGTCCTCTTAAAGCCATATATCGGAAAGAGCTTGAAATTGTGGTAGAATTGGGACTGAGGGAATTGACTTTATTGGAAGAACAAAAATCACCTAAAATAAGTTTATATATCGTTAACTGAAAGAATCTATATACATAAACCGTGCGATACTTATACACATCTTTGGATCTTCTCTAAGGCTCTGGATATTCCCATCAGAGCCATTCGCTGTAATTCCGTGGAGCTCTAAGAGATTTGATTGAACCTCGTCGTTTCTAACAGAATGGCTGTAATTTGGCCTTAGGCCAAATTATTCCTGAAACAGTTATATGCAAGAGGAATTTCATCACGTGTTACATTAAGGCACGTCAGGCAGCATTAAATATCAGTAATATCATTAATGGATGGAGTTGGACGGAACGATGGTCTATTAGCATCGCAAAACCACTCATGAGCCCTTTGATGCTCCAAAACACAACTATATCCACTCAACGCTAATGTAAAATATAATTAGAGAATATATTTATATGAGACTTCACCAACGCTTTTGTTGACTCCAAGGAAGAGTAATAACCTTCGGAGCCAGTTGCGGATGATTTTGATCAATAAAATTATTCGCTCTACCTTTCTAGGATAGTTGTGGGGGTTCTTCGTAGAAGAGATGCGGGGGCTGCTGGTGATAATGAGTGAAGACGAACGAAAAGGGACGGACTACAACTTACCTTGGCTATTCCAGATATGTGAACATATTGAGCGTTTGAATCTGGCACCGTGAGAAGGGACTAGTTTTATCACGTGCATGATATGATTGAGCTCTTGGAACAGAATGTGTATACAAGCCAGCAGATCTTCTACTGGTAACTCACACTACAACGGAAATCACGTCGTAGCAAGTCAATTCAGTATATCAGATCTCTAGATGGTTTCTATTTACTAACATTAACGCTTCTTATACATATCGCGATAAGCGAGTGTTAGTAAGCAATATTACCAAAATTAAATCCACAAGAATAAGTACCACGTGATATTATGATACTTTTGTATGGCTGTAATGTCTGTGTGGCTAGTGAGATAGGCTTGTCTAACTACACCAGCCTGAAACGTTGCAGCAGATAGATTTGTAAAGAAAGCGCAACGTTGGTCATAAAAGTTGGTGAAAATTATCTAATCAGAGACTTAAAAAGTTTGTTGCTTGAAGCAGAAGAGCCGACGATGGAGTTGGTAACATTAATTGACGGGACTCAAGATTACAACTCCACATTTTGGACCATCACCATTGAACATTGAACATTCCTCTTCTTTAATATACACGTTGAGGTATAATATTTATATTTTTACATCGACGCTCATCTTTCTATTATTATTATTATTATTATTTATTGTTATCACGTTGAACTAACTATTACCTTAATTTATTGAGTCCATTTTTCATCAAAATCACTCATTCAACCTCCTCTTTCTAATGAATGCCAAATGTCTCATTTCCAACAGACGGGGACTTTGGTGTCTCGCAGATTCATATAGTAAGTCAGAGAATCTGATACCTATTTCCCCGAAAAGACCTTGACCACTTTATATTCTGTAGATTTTATTGCGCATTTCATGAGTCGATCGTATTCCCGCCCTGCACATGTAGTATGCTTCAGCCAGCGTCGTAAGAATATCCAAGCATCTCCACCCTCTCCCTCTAGCCCAAGCTGCCAAGGAACGAGCAAGAATCCCAAGGGTAAACTTCGCCAGACACATTGTCAACGTTTCTTTCATGATTATTTTGTCACAAACCTTCCTTCCTCGTCACTTCATCCTGATTCGCGCTCTGTGGCCGGCTCTCACCATAATTTTCCTCGTTCAGCATCAATACCACATTCTTCTGGAACGCATGTTTTACCCGCCGCCGCTCCGCCCATGCGAGGCGTTTCACGTGAGCTCACTGTCGTTCGGATTTCCTTACAATCAGCAAAGCATCATTTTGGAGCTGCCCAATCTAGAGGTACCCGTCTCTATAATGAGGATACGTATCAAGCCGGTACGCTCGAGATCCCTGCATTTGCGAAAAGAGCACCCATCAGTCTTAGTCGGGCTACGAAATCGTTAAATGGTGCCGACAGTGCAAGTGGAGATCCACAGGTATTTTATTTTGGAGTATTCGACGGGCATGGTGGGGACGAATGTAGTATATTTCTGAGGGACAATTTACACATGTATCTGGAAAGATCTGCAAATTTGTTTGAAATGAAAAGTAGTCTACGAAAGAATCAATTGTCAGCAAGTCCCTTGCTCAAACCCCTCTCTGATGCAATAAACAGAGATATTGATGCGGTCAAATTAAAAGAAATTCGCGAAGAGACAAACGTATGTTCGTCATTACAGGATAAGACTACAGTGGAGCTGAATACTTCATTGGCTCCTGAGAAAAAGTCAGACTCTGCCGCTGAAGAAGTTGTCGTCGAACTTGGATGCGAGGCTCAAAAAGCGATGGTGAGAGAGTGGAGAGAAGCTGTAGGTGGATATTTCCGTCGCTTCAAGCCTGGGTTCTCAAAATCATCTTCTCAGCCAACTCCAATTGAGTCGATTCTGATGTATGCCTTCCTCCGCGCGGACCTCGATTTTATTTCAGCTCAGGCCCAAAAGCCAAGCGACGCTGAAAACAGAGTCCTGGAAAAACCTACTTCCTGTGGTCTCCCAAACCATAAGATTGGTAAAACGAGTCGATTTATTGGCGGCTCGACCGGTTCTATTGCCTTGATCTCGACACCCACTCCCACACCTTTCTGGCATCCAGATAGTCCGTCCACGATGCTCATAGCACATGTTGGAGACACTCGCATTATACTCTGCAATACAGCAACTGGACTAGCTGTGCCGTGCACGACAAACCATCATCCATCTTCTCCAAGCGAGTCGACCCGCTTACGTCGCTACGCCGCAACATTCGTTACTGATTCCTTTGGAGAAGAGCATATGTCTGGCTTAGCAAATACCCGATCTTTTGGTGATATACATCAAAAGCGCATCGGAGTCAGTGCTGAGCCTGAGATACATCGCATCGAGCTGGCACCCGCTGAGTACTCGATGCTGGTACTGGTCAGCGATGGTGTGAGTGGTACACTCAGTGATCAGGAAATTGTCGATGTCGTCAAGGAAGCGAAGACTCCGGATCAAGGGGCCTGTGATGTGGTGAGCTTTGCGACTGAGGTTTCTAGGAATGGTGACAATGCAACGTGTTTAGTTGTGAGGCTGGGTGGATGGGAAAGGAGGGGGGAGGGCGGCCTTGGAAGCTTGGGTACGAAGGAGAGAAGAGACTGGCGCAGTGGAGATGCGGGAGATATGAGAAAAGCGGATGGGCTCTGGTAAGCCGACATAGAAGAAAAGCGCCTGTCGCTATCTATCCCCTGATTACTTCGTTTCTGCCTGCCCACCATGGATCACTTAATTTGAATTTGAAAATTTCTTTTGAATATCTATGATATCACTCTTCCCAGATGATAATTTTGGTACGTGACTGTGTTTTTAATCCCCGAGCCATTCCTTTACCTTTTATAGAAATCATAAAACTTAAAACACCAATGTCTCGTGTGCCCATGCAACGTTTCGCTATTCACTGATTACAGGTTACAATGACCGAGTCGAGTAGATCAAGGTTAAGTTATGAATTCCACCGACGGTTTCTCTGCAAGAGGGTAATGCGACCTGAAATCTGATAGATTAGCTGGGTGAAGTTGGTAGGGAGATGTGTCCTTGCGTACGTGCGACAGGTCACGATGAGATATATTCAAGCAACTGAAAGACCGTGCTCGCGAGAGCTCAGCGATCAATAAAGCGAATCCTTGTTAAGAGGGTGCGCGGCGATAGGAAGATGTTGACATCGACCGGCAGAAGTTAAGCGATACATAAGAATTGTTGACTGCGGCTCGGAGATTCCGCCTTGCACGGGTCGAGCTGCAGCACTGTGGCTCCGATGAGATGGGCTGGGGTGCGGCGGTCGCCCGGGTGTATGGAGAAGTTGGTGACATGGGAGGATCATACGAGCTATCCGTGTCTACCATTCATGGAATTAGAATGTCGGGAGATATGAGACATCATCGTAGTCACGAACCACGCCCGTAATTCCTCCAGGAACATGAAAAATACGTTATTCATTGGATACTGGAATGAATGGGAAATCAAAAGATTTCCCCCGTGTCGCAGCTCGAATCTATCGAACGACGTCCGACCACATCTCTTGGAAGAAAATGGCGGTCAGATGTGGTCTACTCCTACCCACATGTTGCGACGCGTCTGCGGAGAAGGATCGATACGGCAGGAATCCGTCGAACTCATCTCGATCTTCTATCTGGGGTTTACACCGCGGAATATCTGGAATATGTACGAACATGGCGTCACGCCTGTGGCGTGTTTACTCAGGTACAGGCGCTGGCTAAGTCTAAGATGTACACCTACCAAGTCTCCCGACTCGTGAGCAAAGCAATCCAATCATCGAGACCACCAGCCCCGCTGGCGACTCTGTCTATCCAACCGCTGCTAATAGGTACAGACAACGACCCACAAGCTACCAGATAGCTCTCCAACTTGGCAATATGGAACATCAGGAAGTGGTTTCGCAATTCCCTGGCTACATCATGTGGTGATACCAGAATCTCGACCCGTGACCGCGAATCACGTCCTTGAATGTCGGAAGATGGGTGGGTGTATTGACACGGCGCTCGTCGAAATCTTTCCATCACATGGCGCACTTCCTGATCTTTGAGCGTGCAGCAGTGGTCACGACTAAGCCCAACATAGGTTTCTGTCTGCATTGTTTGCTACATGCTACATGTTAAATTTCACTCACCGATCTGGCAGTGTGGATGGAATGCTGCGGGACGCTTCCCGTAGTCCCTCACCGCGGGACTGCACGCCTCACAGGTCCGCCGCAATCCGATAGAAAGATCGGCCACGCTGCATGTTACATCGAGATTTGGACTAGATTGATGGACCCATAGCCCGTGGGAAATAGAGTATTCACATCTATTAATTAGGGGGAGTGAGCCTGTTGAGACTCTAAGGCATAGAAATTAAGTACATGAGCAAGCTGAGCTGAGCTGGCCACGTCTGTGAGTCTCGTGACGTAAAGGTAGTGCTTTGCCAGGCAGACGTATCTACCTCTGTTTAAACCTTCAATGGATTTTAATTCTAAGAAACGCCATAGACGAGTCCAACTTGATCTCAATCAATATAGAATCGATGGGAGCGCTGGCACTTATTGAGTCGCCAGATTGTCTAAAAAAATCCGAAAGATGATTGAAATTATTCAGCTGTAGTATGAAAAGTGCGGCACTAATGGGTCCTAAGCATATACATGTACGCCACTTCAGATATGCCAGGCTTAGATATATATTGGATTGAAATTTTAATAAATTATCACTAAAAATTGCTATCTCATGTGTACCTCTGTTATTTCCCAGCAAGTATTAGTACTAAATTCTACTGTTCTATCTTACATACTTTTAGTGTACAGGCCAAATTATCAGCAGAAAATATTAATATTTGTGTTTGGTTTTGATATATCCAATCATTCACTTTGAGCCTCAAGACTGATTGGCCAGGTAGTCAGCAGCCTACAAGGTATTAGCGCAGGCCATCTAAATAAAAGTAGATGAAACTAACCCTTTCTAAGTTGTAATCATACTTCTCCAGCGCATCTAGAGCTTGAATTCTCTGATACCCCAATTCGATAAGCTTTTTTAGTATTGGGTCATCAGGAAGTTCCGCTTCGGACGGTAATCTTGTAAATTTGGAATTGTCTCTGGTATTAATTTCAGAATAGCTGACTTCATTTATATGACAATCTTTAGGCGATTGGTTCGTTACTTCAGAAGATTCAAGTCCAGAAAATATTGCGTCCCAGTCGTGATTATCACTTCCAGCAACTGGATTAGAGATAAGCTGTGACTTGAAGTCTATGGACGAGTTCTTTTGCGACGGTTCTATCTCTACAGTTGATTGGGTGTTAACAGATATGGATTTGTTGTTATCAAAGCTAGGCCGATAATTTGATGAGAAATGAGTAAATTCATCTTCTGAATCTCCTTCTCTTGCATCTTCTAGACCATCAAAATCATCTACGCTATCTTCTGTTGAAATTTTGGGAGGAGTACCTGAAGTTTCTGTAGCCGAAGTTGATTTGGAAGCATTTTCGAGGGGTGTAGAAGGTGAGGACTCAAATAATTTTTTTCTTTCAGTCTCAGAGATATATAGATGAGATTTTAATTTATCTTCATCACTAGCATGGAGATTGTTACCGATAGATGGCAATCCTGGAGCAGCCGATGGCACGTTTTTATCGAGATTAGATGATGGAAATGAGCTACCTTCTAAATTTTCCCTTGGATTTTCTTCAGAGGCTTCTTTGCACGTTATATCATGTAAAATATCGCCACCTCTCATGACACTAGGGGATACAGGGGCAAAGTCATCGTCAAATCCGACGCCTTCACTGTCGCTTTCACTATCGTTATTATCTAACTCTGCGATTGGTGGGAATTCACTGATGACACTAGTAGCCTTAGCTTCTACTGCTAGAGAGGAGAAAGGCTCTTGAATTTTTGGCGTACTTCCGAAACTGGCAAAAGCAGAGTCAAAATCGTCTTTAGCGCTTCCCGAACGTTCCGATGCTTTAGAAACTAAAATTAGCGGCTGATTATTTTTGACCATCATTCTATCCTCAAAGAAAATCATATTCTGTAGTGAGACTTACAGGGGAAAGCCTCCGATGTAGTATCAGAAATAGCTAAAGAAATAGATGACTTTTGATCATGATCATCTCTTGCTGATTTTATATTAAATGGACTAGAGGTCGACAGGTTTGGCAAGGCAATACCCTTGCTACTCACAGGGATATCAGTAGTAGTAAGAGTCTTGACAGATCCATTGCTTGACACAGAAGCATGTATTGAAGAGCTTATTGAGCCCTTATTGATTGGAATAGGAATAACGGTAGGAGTTGGTTCATGTAAGTTAGGTAAAGAGGAAGATAATCCAGGGGACTTTGCAGACACATGAATTGGCTTAGGCTCTGTGGTTGATACTGATAAATTCGGAAGTTTGGTTATATCGAGCTTATTTGCCTCCGTAGAGGTAGGAGGGATAGAGTTAATAGAGGATCTTTTCTCTTCTTTAAAAGTTAATGTTGGCGTCTCACCAGTAGCACTAACTGATTCATGAGCTGGCCCAAAGACATTCATCAGGGTCCTATCAGATTGTTGAGCTTCTGGGGTAGAGCCGGTAAAGTACGAATAAAAATCCGCCGATCCAGACGTTTCTCGACGAAAAAAGGGATTTTTTGCACTAAGTGTTGATGGTGCTGGGCTTGAAATTTCACCTGAGCCTTGAATAGCAAAGGTCTTGGTCATTTCTGTTTTTTCCTCAAGCTCTTTCACTTCACTCCTAAGTCTATCCCTTTCTGCTTCATTTGTTAAGAGCTGTTTTTTGTTGATAGCAGCTAGACCTTTTTGTTGCCTAGCTTCTGATTTGAACTTCTCCAAAGCAGGCCTGATCAAAGCAATTTCTGCATTAACCTCTCTGATACGTTCTTTTAAATTAAAGTTCTCTGTTTGATCCGCCTGTAATGCCACAGTGGTTTGGTGAAGGTCATTCTGGAGACCTTCAAGAGATTCTTGAAGAATATTAAATTCGTTTTTTAAATTATTTGTTTCTTTTCGAGACGAGTTTAAGCGTTCCTCAAGGATGCGGACTTCATTTAATTCTTTTTCATAGAGCAATCGAAGTTGTGCTAGTCGGGCTTCAAATTTTTGTTTTTGAGTGCCTGCTTGGACTAAATCATTTTGTACTTGGGCCCTTTGCCCTTCCACATCTTGCACTTTCTTCGATAGAGAGCCTACCTGGTTAGATAAATTGGCAAGCTCCGATGTCTCGTTAGTTAATTTGCTGCTAATTACGGGATCGTTGTCACCTAGTAGATCTTCTGATTGAGAGGCCTGAGTGAATAAATTGCCTTGCAAAGAAAAGGGAGAATTATCACGGCCTCCGGTGACTTGACGACTTACTGACTGGCCAAATGAAGAAGAAGGGAGAAAGGGCTTAAACAAACTTGAATTTGGGACTTGGTTTTTAGAAGAGTTGGAGGCATTGCTAGAGAGATCAGTGTCACGTGAAACTCCCAGCGACATGGAGCTTCCAGTGGGTTGAGGGGTTTGTTCCTGAGCGGTAGTATTTGATGATAGGGCATCCAGGCCAAATAGATCCTCTGCAGCGGGCTTCGCAAGTTTTGGTAAGGGAGCATCAAAAACAGGAACTTTAGATACAGCTGTTGGCTTCTCTTGATTTCTCATGCTAGGAGGAATAAGGTTTGCTGGTAATCTTTCTGGCAGAGAATCTCTCCCATCTCGTTTACCTCTCTGCTGGCGGATCAGATACATTGCCACTGCAAACTCATCTTTGCTTAATCGGCCAGCAGAATTTATATCAGCAAGATCCCAAATCTGTGCCAAAACTTCCTCTGGCAGTTTTGACTCACTAAAAAAAGGTACTGCTTCGTTACCAGTGATGAAACCTTGATTTATCTTATCTAGAGTGTTATATATACTATCAAATTTATATTTATCTGAAGCACTGATTGCCCAGTCACTGGAAGACCCCGTAAGGTGTGATTGAATTTGAGGAGATTGAGGGTTCATAACTCGACCAGTTGAAATGTTTGGGAGGGGCGTACCACTGAGCTGCTTCTGGATACTTGATAGCCCGATTGAGTTGCCGGTTGTAGATCTAGTAAGAAGTGGCCGAGACGCTGCTTCATATAGCCCAAAAGGAAGAGCAGAAGGTAAGGCACGGAGTTGTCCAGTTTTGAACGATGCAATTAAATGCATCGCAATGATAAATTCAGTGACCTGGAGAGCACCCTTTAGTTCGGTATCAGCAAGGTTCCATATTTGTCCTAGAATTTCGTTTGGTAGGCCCGCCCGCTCAAATATTTGTTTGGCTTGCTCCCCTGGAAGAACGCCATTTTGGGCTCCAGATTTGTCAAATAATGCTGAGTACTGCCTTGCTTTATCTGGCGTTAATGGAGGGACCCGTATCGGGCCAGAACCGCTTGGTTGAGGTTGCAAAGCACTAAGGGAAGGTTGAGTAGGTGACTGGACAGTAGGGCTTGTATTCTGCATTAGCGAATGCTCAAACTTTGGAAGGGGACCAGGCCGAAGAGCAAGTTCGGGCGTTGGCTCTCGACCAGCTTGACAGTGACCGATCAGTCGTAATACTAAACTGAACCCAGCAGGTGTCAGAAGTCCTCGATTCTCTTTGTCAGCAATCTGCCATATCTGTTTATTTTGGTCAAAATAAAATTTTTAAAAAAATCAGTGTTACAGGTGTAGAAGATGGTATACCTCTCCAAGAATACGAGGTTCAAGCCTTGTTTTGTCGAAGAATTTGACTGCAATTTCTCCAGTCACCACACCGATACCTTCTGAATCAGCTTGACGAAATAAATGACCGTAAAGACGTCTCTCTTCTGGTGTTAAATTTAAATGGGTAGCTTGATGAACTTATCAGCATTGAGCAGGAATCATTTATGAGTACTTAGGTTATTAGGAGTTTCTTACAGAGATCTTCTGGCATTACGCTCACTGTATCTTCGATGGCGAACAATGTTATGGCGTTAGATAAAGCGCTAATGCAGTAGTTGGATAAGTGTAGTAGTAGCTGTTAGCTTTTTCTTTGCTGTACATGTGGTTTGGAGTTAAGGGATCGTATGGCTTGAATGTGGCCTATTTCGCATCTGCCTCGTTATGGATTTGTATCACGGCCCAAGAACGCCGAGAAACTAGGGTAACCAGCTTGGTATATCAAACCTCTTCAAGTAAAATTCTAATCGAATATAGTAACTAGTAATCTCTAATGGATGAAATTCAAGAACAAAAAAAACCTTTAAGAGACATATTTAATAATCGATCTAATGAGTCTCTATCTAAAGGAGCATGTTTAAAGTAAGAAAACACTGTTCTATACATAGGTCTACGCATAGACATTCCTCCAATGCACCCATGGACTGGTTCTATTAAAGTACATCCATCGTCGCCTAGAATGAAAATGATTCAAAGAGTTACCTTTAATTTTAATCTAAAGCTAATATTCTGCATCGGCACTCTCGTCACCTTCGATTGAATCTGTTGCCACTTCCTCATAGTCACGTTCCAAAGCAGCGAGATCCTCGCGAGCTTCAGAAAACTCACCTTCTTCCATACCTTCACCGACATACCAATGCACGAATGCTCGCTTAGAGTACATAAGATCGAATTTGTGCGATAGTGCAGACCATGCCTCAGCTATAGCAGTTGTGTTTGATAACATGCATCTAAGATTTGTTAGAAAATTAAATGTCACTGAGCGTTTGACTTACACCGCACGATCGACATCTGCAAGATCACCATTGGGGACCATTTGAGGTGGCTGGAAACATATGCCTATTTTAAAACCTGTTGGGCACCAGTCTACAAACTGAATGGTGCGTTTTGTTTTTAAGGTAGCAACAGCCGCATGAACATCGTTTGGAACAACGTCTCCTCGGTAAAGCAAACATGTGGCCATATACTTTCCATTGCGAGGATCACATTTTACCATCTGGTTATTGGCTTCAAAACAAGACATCGATATTTCTTGTACTGAAATTGACTCGTGGGAAGCTTTTGCTGGATTGATAACTGGTGCATATGCGACAAGGGGGAAATGTATGCGAGGGTAAGGGACCAAATTTGTTTGAAATTCGTTTAAATCAACATTTAGAGACCCATCGAAACGTAATGACGCGGTTATGGATGAAACAACTATGTTTATCAGAATCTTTTCATAGGATATTTGGAAGTATTACGTACCCTGAGCTACCAAGCGATTCAAATTCTCATAGTTTGGTCGTTCAAGGCCAAGGTTTCTACGACAAATATCGTATATTGCTTCATTGTCAACCATGAAAGAGCAATCTGAGTGTTCAAGGGTGGTATGTGTTGTCAAAATGGAGTTGTAAGGCTCGACGACAGAAGTTGCAGTTTGTGGAGCAGGATAGACACAAAACTCCAATTTAACCTTTTTGCCAAAATCAACAGAGAGTCTTTCCATAAGTAAAGCTCCAAATCCAGAACCGGTTCCGCCGCCGAACGAATGAAATACGAGAAATCCTTGAAGGCCTGAGCAATTGTCTGCGACGTGCCTTATCTTATCCAACACCTGATCAATCAATTCTTTACCGACCGTGTAGTGGCCTCGAGCGTAATTGTTTGAGGCATCCTCTTTACCAGTTATCATTTGTTCAGGGTGAAATAAGCTACGGTATGTGCCAGTGCGAACTTCATCGACCACATTTGGCTCGAGGTCGCAGTAGATTGTTCGGGGGACATATTTCCCCTGTCCTGTATTGAAAAAAGTTATTACATGTGGTCAAAGTCTAAAGAGGTTCTTCTTACCGGTCTCCGAGAAAAAGGTACTGAACCCCTGATCAGGGTCTGCCGCTTTACGTTCCGGGGTGAGGTATCCGTCCGGCTAGACAGCAAAGCAGCCATGTAAGTACAAATTTGGAGAAGCTAACACTTGATGCGGGATAGAAATTTGGCTTGACCTACTTGGATTCCGTGCTCAAGACAGTAGAGCTATAGATGTTATTGTATGTCAGTGTTTATTGAACCTTTTAGAACGTATATGCTCATTTGATGGTGCCTACCTCCCAGCAGGAATTTGCGATTTGGCATCCAGCCTGGCCAACTGTGCAATTCAATATTAGCGATTGTAGGAAGAATGATAGCGCGTCGAGGAATCTTGTACCATTGATACTTATTACTTCCCTCATATTTTATTCTAAAACACTAAGATAGGAAAAGGCGTATTCGAGATATGTGGGAAAGAGACCTGCTGATGAGTCTAAAGAGGCGTCGGTTTGGAAATTGAGCGATGTGAATCCTAAAGACGGTGAAGCAGTTGTCTTGGGGTGTGATTGTCAAAGTTTACACGCGCTACACTAGGTATCGTAGCGCGCTAAAATATTCCAAGATTTTGCCTATATCCGTCTACACTTTCCTCATCCACCGTCGATGCCGATTATCTATGAGTTGAGAATGCAGAACACCCTAATACTAATTCTCTTATATTTTTTGCGTGTTTCTGCCAACACCGAAAAAATTTTATTTGTTGGACCAAATAAATTAAATATTTCTCACGATAAGTCCAAAATCGATGAATATCTTATCGACCTCGATACCCTTTCACCCAACGCATGGACTTTGAGGACCTATATACACACAGAATTCGCCACAGATTTCTCAAATCTTGGAAAAATTAGCTGGTTTCTACTTTACGGATTATCCGAAGGTCAAAGATATGAGGTTAGAATCTGTTGGACTGCAACTGTACATAAGATGTCGAAATCCGCTATCTTAAATCTGCCTAACGAAATCTAGCAACCAACATCATTTCATCTTGAGGCGTATAATTTGACGAAGGTTCTAAATACAGCAGATCTCACCACTTCAATTGCACAGTACGTGACTGAAAAGCCACGAAAATTTCACAACTCAACGGTCTTTTCCTCACAGGAAAAGCCGTCCTTGGTGGAACATGACTCTTCATTAATACTCCTTCGACTTTATGCTGCTCCAGATTATTTTTCTGTTAACAAGAAACTGATGATGAACGTTCCACCTGTTCATGTAGATATTCTTCTAGATCCATATATCCTAAATCTCTTTCCACGGTCACTAATCCCCACAATAAAATTCATAGTTCTGCTCATTGTGGGTAGCATAATACTCTCAGCCTACATCGACCAATGGGTACATGGTTTTTTTCGGCTAGAAAAGAAAGATTTAAAGAATGAGTAGTAGATTTCTTTCATCTCTTCACTCAAATAAAATTAAAACTTGAAGTCAGTACATCGTCACAGAGCCTAGAATCTTATTCGTGGAACAGCTTTTATTATGCTATCTAAGAAATTCTATTATTTATAGTCCTTCACCACCTCTGGTGGCTTCCATAATTTTGTTGCTGATTCTCTGAGTTCGAACTATATGGTGGTGCTGGCCCACTTTGGTATCCTCCGGTGTATGAACTGTGATGACCGTGATTATCATTATGAGAAGGGTGTCCGGAGTATGAGGGAGTTCCACCATATTCAGCTCCAGGGGTGTAAGATGGAGCAGGTTTGTGTGACTGACCATTGTTGTGAGAGCCATGCGGCTGGCCATAGTACGACTGTTGACCGCTTGGTTGATAATTATCCCCTTGATTAGGCATAGTCCCATACGGTGTATTGTGAGACGTAGGATAATTTGAAGGTGGGCTCTGATACTGGTTTAGATGGGAGGAGTTTTGGTTTGGAGGGTAATGGTGATGGTCTGAAGGTGTATTTGGTAGATAGTTACTGTGTGGTTGGCCAGGGCCATTGTGTTGGTACGAGGTCGGCGGAACTGAACCTTGATAACCGGAATTTGAACCACTATCCTGCGAGTTCGAGTACCCATACTTGTTTTCCTAGTCAATAAATTTATAGCTATTTCAACGAACGCTTTCAAGTTTAGTGACATACCTGTGGATTGCTATGTTTTCCACCCAGTAAGTTGCCAACCGTGCTCATTAAACCGCCATGACTCTGCTGAGGCTGAGAGCCAGAGTTAGAGCTGCTAGCTTTCTCAGGCTTCTTTCCGCCGGCACCGAGTAGACTGCTGACGAGGGATCCTGCGATTCCTGCAGGGGTACTACTATTGCTACTATTATGATTGCTACTATTATGGTTCGAAGAACCTAGAAGTTGGCCAGCTAAGGCTCCTAAACCACCGAGTTTATCATTATCATGTTGCTTTTTATTTCCTTTCAAAAGCTGATTCAAGGCAAATTGCTAATTTGATTTAGTAAACTTCAGTCAAGGAACCTGATATATATCATACGCCTATATTTCCGCTTAAACTACGGTCATCACTCCTTTCTTCCACATTTCCTCTTGAAGACGGAATGTTCTGGTTTTCATGGCTGTTATCCCGAGTGTTAGACATAATATTTGAAGTATAAGCCACTTGCTGTTAATCTTGTAGAGTCGATTCTATGTTGATAGAATTTTTAAGGTAGCTCGCACAGTGAAACACCGACGACGACTTGACTTGAATAAAATTATATTTTTGAGCTGTAATCCTTCAAATGTATCCAAGATTAAATCAAGCAAGGTAGTTGTTGAGGGTTGCCTCGAACATACAGTACACTAGTCACGGGCACGAACCTTTTCGGAAAGGTATGGAGGCGATACGTACACTTATATGTACAATCGCGGGGCTTTCATGGCTCCGCTCTTGCGGGAAAGAAATGTAAGCACGGCTATGAGGTTTTTTAGTCGATCGATTTTATAAGGTCACGTGCACGAGGTGTCTCAGGGTTTCGACTATAAATTCTATAGTAAAACGTTTAAGACTATTCGTGTGTCTCCTCCCGAGCGGGGCTACTTCC
>JAATOF010005175.1:0-13929 GCA_013170925.1 Podosphaera leucotricha
ACCTACGGTGGCAAAATTGTTGCCTCCGGCTTCGCCTTCGGCCCTCGACCTGCGGTCTCGGCGCTCGGGCTTCGGCCTCGGACCTCCGGCATCGCCGTCGGTGGTTCGGGCTTGTCCTCACGTGATAGTTTCTTTTGACGCGAAGAAACACGCTAACTAAGCGAAAACGCGCATTTGTTTTTACAATACTAAATTTATTATTACAATACTAAACAAGTTGAGCAAAGGCGTAAATTAAATTATGCTACGGCAATTTCAATAGATTCTGGTTTTCTTTCCTCGCTGATAGGACTTTTGATCTGACCATTAAGTTCGGGACGCCATTTTGCGAAAAGTTTAACCACCATCGGCCGTGCATCTTCGTCTGTAGCCAGTCAGTTGTAACGAATCAAAAAAAGAGAAAAAATACGAACTAGAATTCCTAATATCCTCGACAGCATCAAGTACCAGTTCTCTAACTGGAGGGCGAAAAGCTACAAGATATAGAAGACTTTGTAGAGCCATATTAAGGGTTGCAGGGTCTCTACAGAGACCTTTTATTCTATTGAGCGCCTCCGTACTCAATCCAGGTATATCTCCGAGGAATTTAATTACCAGGGCTCGATCTTGCCCATCCAAGTATGGAATAAATCCATCAAGAACTCTGATAGTCCACTTTTCATAATGTAAAGATTCATCTTGATTAAATTTCATTTGCACTCTATCATTATACCACTCTTCGCAAAGCCAAGCAACAGCAATATCCATCCGTTTACGAAAATCTTCGAGGACATAGACGAAAAGAGATTCACGAATAGTGTTGCTAAGGCTAAAAGATCTTGAGTTTGACTCAACTTTAATGCTGTGTTTTCCTTCTAGACCAGCAGATGCTCGCGTCGCTAAGCGAGTTATAATTGTGATCCAAGCATCCCTGTCGTAATTACTGGCTGCCAATCTATTAAGTCCGGCTTTCGATTTCTTGGCCCGATCATCGAGTGTTTGCATTACACTGAATACTCTTGAAAAAGTTCCATGCCCCATGTGGGCGGCTTCTTCAAGGGATAACGGAAGTGGTGAGGGTAGACTGAAGTTCCCAAGTGCCATATCTGCTACCGTAGGTTTATTTTCCGGAGGTTCAGAATCAAGTTTATTTTGTATTTGTTCTGTATCTTCCGTAAGAAATAAATCAGGCTCATAGTCATCATCGTCGTCAGCATCGTCTATATTAGTTTTAGTGACGTCAGTGACATCAGGTTGCGAAACTAGAGCTGTGCTCAAAGATGTGCTCAAAGAGATGTATCGTTGGCGAATATCCTGATTAACAGTTAAAATCATCCATCGTAGTCTTTGATTATTTTACCTCAATCGCTTGGCTCAATACATCAGGCTCAATCCTCTGCAGAATTGAAATGCCAATTTTTACCACTAAATCTTCCGGTAAAACAGCGACGTCGAAGACTTTTAAGGATGCATCCGATGTGATGGTGAAGAGCTCCGCCACACTGTGTGGCCCTGGTTCTAAGGGGGGGATATGTAGTGCCAGAGGGGTTGTCTGTACAGAAGTTTCAACTTTCTGTCGCTTTGTTGGATCAAGTATATCCGGGGATTCTGGTGGACCGCGCTTTCGCGTAACGTCATCTAGAACAGCTACCTTGGTCTTCACCATGCGCTCTATGTACTGTTGCATGCGACCTGAGAGAGGGTGCCGCGGCTCACTGGAGTTTTCAGTTTTAATTTGCCATGAGACAAAGAATCAAACTTACCGTTTCAGTACATGGATAAGTAACTGCCGGGTAGTTTTTTCCATAGATTTGACCATGACACGAAGCTTTGAGGTCATTGAAGGGCTAGCCTGTTTTAGAGGGTTAAAATTGAGGATAACATTCAGAATCTTATTTGTAAGGTGCTGCCGGGCCCGAATCAAAAGTGAGAGAGAATTTAACGTAGCATCGATTAGAATGGCATCACTGAGTAATGTCAGTTTGCAGAGGAAGAAAACTTTAATGTACAAACCTGGTATCCTCTTGAAAAATACTGAGAACGCGGTCTAATAGTCCTGATGCTTCAGCCTCTAAGCTGTTAGGATCGAGAACATTGGTGGAAGTCACCATAGCAAGAGATACTTCAAGGGGATCACTGTGCTAAGGAGTACAAAAGTTAGCAAAATTGCGCTTCAATGATTAAAGTCATTCTTACCCTAGGATCAGCATCAGGGCCCTTTGTTTGCACCATAACTACTCTTTGGGCAAATTTTATACAACATATTCGCACACCTGGCGTGGCACTGTCCCATATCCGTAGAATTCTTGTTTTGATGGCAAGCATACGATCCCAAGTTGGAGTGTCATAGGAGTTATTGATACTATCAGGCGAGAGTTAGATCCCATCTTGCAACAACCCAATCAAATTGTCTTTAGAGGAGCAGTAATGAATGTATTCACAACTGACAAAATATATAACAAAAAAATGAAGGCCTCTATAGCTAGTACTTATCTATCAGAGTGAGCATAGGGATCACGTACATCCATCTGAAAATATGCGCGTAAATGCTTGTGGCAGTTTGCACAACACTCTTAATAACTGTTGAATCTTCCTGAGGATTCTCAATCAAGTTCTTAAGGGTTTCAAGAACAATTAGACTCATAGTCTCTTTTTGCGATGACGGGATGGCAGGGCTTGCAAACGTTTCTGCCAGAAAGTCGGAAACCCATCGTCGCAATTCTACTCTCGCTGCTGGATTCACGATTGGAAGGATGCCTTGGATAATCTGTGGATAATAATTTGGATCACTCAGGACGAGCTTTCGGGCATCCCCAAGTTGCTTAATCTGTTGCTCGACAGAGAGCGTAGGGGCTTCCATATTGGACTCCTAGTACAGGCAATAAGCTAGTACAGGCAATAAGCTCTACAAAGGGCACCTAGAAGCATAGATCTAACTAGTTTTTCAATGACAGAGTTTTCATAAGAGTCTTTCGTGTTATTATGAGCATCCTGGTTGACCTGTTGTAGTAAATAATAAATTAGCAATGGTTCAGGTCCGATTATGACCTAAAATATCGCGAAGGTAGTTGAGTGGACGATCGGAGCTGGCAATGAAAAGTTTAAATTCTGGACATCAAGTGTGCCTCAGGAATATACACAGGCATTCACTTTCGATATTATCATGACAAAGTCTCTGCATTGTACAGAGTTGATTTAGTCTCACAAACTCAAACCGATGCCTCTGTAAGTTGTTATCTAATTTCATGCTGATGGTTCAGCCACCTAATGAATTTAGACTACCTAGGTCATCATATTACGACAAGAACTATCGGCAATCTGCAGCACTGATCAGGGCCCGAAGACCATACATAGTCAAAAATGCTCTATCCGGACTCGCCTTGTTTACCTTTACCATAGGTGTCTGTAAGTTTAATTCACATACGAAAACTCATAAATATTGATCAGTAATCAAGATTCGTGGACGATAAAAGCTGTGTCGCAGGATGAGTTCGAGGATGTTGAAGTTCCTCCTAGTCCACCGACATAGATATCAAATCAACGAGATATAATTTATCTTAGGCTCTTTATTCGGAACTACGACTGATCTGATATGAATTCTAATCATATCAAGGTAGTGTGTGAAAGCCTAGAAAGGGGTACTTACGAGCTATTCCCATAATATGATTTGATGAGACGAAGCTTCTGATAAATTATGCAATAAATATTTCCAGTAGCAAGGCTAAGGTGCCTCCTTAAGTGCAATAAGTCAATGTTTAACTAAATAGAAACTGTATCTCTACTCCAATAATAAACACAGGGATTGGTATCCATGTGAGACCGCCCCTATTCAAGCACTCTCCAACCTTAACTCCAACCAATTCCCATGTATGTATCTCTTCTGATTTCTCATTATCATTTCTCATAATATCGAATCATTAGCGGATCGTTAACGTATTGACCCATTAGGTAGTGCCCCCGGCAGAATAAAAAAATATAGATCATACAATTATTATACTATAAACTCTCTGACTTCTCCACCAGTGTCGTCGTTGAACGGATGGATTTGCAAGAGCCTGTCTGTGATATGGAAATAGGTACGTTGGGCGGAATCATAGGGTTAGAATTAAGACTGCTAAATGTGTCGTGAGAAGACATACGGTCAGCAGTGATAGATAATTGGTGTAACGCAGCTGCATTTGAAAATAACCTTGCGTTTGGAGCTACTTCGTTTATTTGAGATTGCCGACGTGATTGCATCTGAGATTGAGAAAATGGGCTGATTGTTCGTGTTATTTGGGACGTTGGAAGTTGTCTATTTACTAAATGTGCATGTAGAGGGTGTTGAGGATAGGCCCAGGGCGTCTGTTCGACAAATTGCTCTTCGGCCAGTTTTAATCTGGAGGTTGAATTTGCAGCGCGTAGTGCAGCTATTTCGTGCATGGAAAGTACTGGTGCAGCTTGTGAAATATATTTTGAACGCTGAATTATGTAAGCTTAAGTAGCAACCCCGGGCTGTGAATAGCATTATACTTACGCCCATCTTCTCTAAATCATCTTCTAGTTCTGCGGCAGTCGCTGGCGCCATCGTTGGTGCTGCAGGGAATCCGACATATTTAGCAATTCCAGAGAGGATAGAAACTTCGCTACTGTATGCGATATGGTTTGCAATCTGTTGCGACTTTTTTGTCGGAAATTTCAAAACGTATTCTGGGGAGGCTCCAGAGTAGCTTCTTCGATCGTGCTGTATTTTGTACCATTGTTCTCCAAGTTGCTCGAGTTTCTTTTCGCGAAAATTCCGTACTTCTTGTTGATATTGTACTAATATTTGACTCCTTTGTGCAACAGCAACTTTCTTTAGACTTTCCATCTCATATTCTCGCAGCTTATCTGCTTTGCGAATTCTTTCTTCTCTCCGAGCATCGATACATATCATCATAGAAAGATATCCTGGGTGGGAGGGATGGGCTTGTCGAAGTACTGCTTCCTCGCAAGTCAATTGTTGCAGTCGCTCTTCGTATAGTCTATAAATATTAAAGATATCCAAAGAATCAACAAAGGTATACAGACCTATCTCTGAATGCTGAAAACTGTTTTTCGAGCTCAATTAATTGATGGAGTGCAACTTTCTTTTTCTCCACTGTAAAAAAATTAGTTGTTGTAAGCTGACTGTAGATTGAGCTGCCACCTACTCTCTTCCTCATTTCTTAAGGGAATTTCAGCTTCTTCAGCTTCTTCTTCCTCCTCATCTTTCAGAATACTATTTTTTTCGCCGCTCTTATCATCTGAATCGTTGACAGCTTTATTCTGGTCGTTACTCTTTCTTGGATCAGCATCCCGAATGATGATTTCCAGCTCATTGTGCCTTTTAATCTTACACTTTCGTTTTCGCAGACCATTACTTGAATCTGGCTTGTGCGAAATTTCATCTTTGCTGATAGTACACTCTTCAGTTTGTTTGGCCGGATCGTCTACTGGAACGTTTTCACCCTCGACAGAAATATTCAGGGCTATAGAATTAAAATTACCATTTACATTTTTGATGCTGACTGCAAATGGATAGCTTTCATCGGGGTTTATTGAGGAGCCTGTACGTTTTCGAGAGGGCTCATCTAAATCGTTCAATCCGGTCCCATCCATGACAGACCGCTTGCGCTTTCGTGTTTCTGCACTTCCAGCATAAGTCGGGTTATTTGATTTGCCAGCGGATTCTTCCGCTAATGGAGATTCTATTGAAGTTTCTTCAACGCTGTCGGGTGTAGACCTTTTGGGATAGTCAGGAGGCTCCTCAACTAAATTATCTTCGTCTGATACCGGGAAGTCGCCATCAGGCGCTTGGGTATGAGCAGGACTATTGACTTGGGCTAGTTTATGTGTGTTAATCAAGTCTGAGTCAACGTACTGATTGATGTGATATTTTGAGGGTGATCTTTCAAGGCGTTCTGTCTCTGCCTCGGAGTCCCCTGACATGTTCCCCATTCCATCGCAACTCTCTTCCAATCCTTTTGTTACATTCAGTTTCCCATCAATTTCCTTGTCCTCGATCTCACTCAAGCAGCTAGAGCTATCGGTCGCAAGGTCATTTATGGTTGAAGGGCATTCATGCGTGGACATTTGGATTATGGCGTCTGGCATTTGATCCTTCATGATGCTCATCTTGGAATTAGTATCCCAATAACTATATATTTCGATCCTATACTTGTGTGTGTTGACATAACCTCGTATGTACTAAGGTTTAATAGTTTTCAATTACGTCGCAGTTGTGCGCAACGATTAAACTAGAAGTACTGGTGACTGCCATCAGCAGGAAAAGATTCGGGGTTTATCTTTTGACATTTAATTATTCATTTGAGTAATTCAGTTGAAAAAATTCGTAGAATAAGGATATGAGCTCCCCAAGCTGAATGACATATATTATCCCTGCTTTCGTGGCTGGCTAAAAATGCGGCCGCGAATATGTGGGGCTATCGAAATCGATAAGACCGCGGGTAAATCTTTCACCTAAGTCGTTTTTCAGCTACATGTATCAACTTTACACAGAGTTAGATCGAAGCACTGCCAAATATACTTGTATGATCCTTCACGATGGGGAAACGAGATCGCCGAACTGATACCTCCTCTAAAAATCAGAACCGCTGCAAGGATAACCCAATCAAAATATCTGGATTGGTAGAAGAGGCTGCGATTGATCCAGCATTAGCTTTACTGTTTTCAACCAGTGTATTCACCAAATTTATTTACGTTACCTTGCTGTTTGTGCTTTACTGACACTAAAATAGCTAGGGCCAGCAAAAGTTAAAAGATCTTCACAGGTCACTTCTTTGAAAGAGCATGAAAACCAGCACAAGGATACCAACGAATTGTCCTCAGAGAATAATTCATCAGATGATATTACAACAAATAATAGCTTCAGACCAGCAGATACCAACCAACTCGATTCGAAGTACAAGCGGAAGAGAAAAAGAATAAATGAACCTGATGATGTAGAAGGAAAATATATGCAGAGACTAGTCTTAGAAGAAGAAAGAGAAAAAGAACAAGAGACAGACAAAAAACAGAAGCGTCAAAAAGTTGCGACCACAGGAGATTTTGGAGCTCATCAGGAAAATAAAGGATTTGATGGAGAAAATAGTGAAAGTTCAGAAGAAGAAGAAGAAGCGAAAACTCCTTGGGTAGAGCTTCCGAGTGTTCCTACCCATGAATCTCTGGCTCCCAGTCAAGATGATGACGAAGTGGAAAAAGCATCACGGACAGTCTTCCTCGCCAACGTCTCTACGCTTGCCATCTCCTCAAAATCATCAAGAAAAACTCTTCTTGCACACATGAGTTCTTTTTTAGAGACGCTACCGGCCCCACCCGAAGGAAAACCAGCACACAAAGTTGAATCCCTTAGATTTCGATCCACGGCTTATGCCGGCACCATACCCAAGAAGGCCGCCTTCGCCAAGAAAGAGTTAATGTGTGCGACAACCAAAAGTACTAATGCTTATGTTGTTTATTCCACAGCCTATGCAGCCCGAGAAGCAGTAAGGAAACTTAATGGATCCATGGTTTTAGATCGTCACCTACGAGTTGATGGAGTAGCCCATCCTTCTAAGATTGATCATCGACGATGTGTATTTGTTGGTAACCTTGGATTTGTGGATGATGAGAGTTTACTCGACCAGAATGGCGAAAATGAGCGGAAGCGCTCTAAAATACCGTCAGATGTTGAGGAGGGTTTGTGGAGGCAGTTTACCAAGGCCGGTGTAGTAGAAAGCGTGCGGGTTGTTCGCGACGAGAAAACCCGCGTTGGAAAAGGATTTGCTTACGTCCAATTTCAGGTTAGTCTGCTTGCGCAACTGCTTTCTCTGCAGCTCGTTTAAATTCTTCTTCAGGACCCCAATTCGGTCGAATCAGCCTTGCTGTTCAACGAAAAAAAGTTCCCCCCTATGCTCCCTCGTGTACTTCGCGTGGTCCGTGCAAAAGCTATTGGTAAAACTGCTCTAGCAGTGGCTGCTTCGCGCACAAACAAGACCCAAAGCGTTTCAAAAAAAGCACGGATATTCAATCCCAAAGTTACCCCAGAGCAGGCTTCACTTCACGGCCGCGCTTCAAAACTACTTGGTCGAGCTGGTGCTGCGAAAATTAAAAGATCGGGGGCTAGTGGTGCTAATGCCACTCTAATAGGTAAGCAGTGTGACCAGAAACTGTTATCAGATAATGGTGCTCCTAAGCCTCCCCAAAGCTTTGTGTTTGAAGGATACAGAGCTACAGCGGGCTTACACAAGTCATCAAAATTAAAAACTGGGAGTCGAAGCGGAAAAAATTTATCCAAATCAAAAGCAAGAAGCAATAAAAGATCTTCGGAGTGGAAGAAAAATGGAATTAAAAAAGCGAAACAAGTTTAAGATTCGAATGAAATTCCTCGACGACTATCTTTGCTGCAGAGTCCATGGCAAAAAACAGGTAAGGATTATATCTCTCACAACTAAGGGTTCTATTCGATTATTTGGATCTCTAAGTCTGAGTATAATTTCTTTAAAAACAAAAGCATCTGAAATCGTTCTTAGTCCTAGAAGATTAGTACATTAACGATTTGCCTAGGAGATGGCTATAATTTGCTACTGCTACTACACAGATGTCGAGATTTGATACTGTGTGAATGTCTATTTTAACATCCGCTTCAGAATATTTAGATATTTTAGAAGCCAGTAGTCACATAAAATATAGGTCGCAACTTTGTTCTCGCCTCGCAATTCATAAATCTATTCTGCCTCTTGAATGCTGCTGGTGCCAATTGACGCCCAGTGAGAATCTTGTACATGAACAAATAATTTCTGTGACAAAATGGCGACAAAATTGATAAGATTGAAATTATGATTAACGCACAACTAAAAATCAAGTTAATCACTAAAGCCCAGAATTCATTTTCAGATATAATTTTAAATTGTGACTGCCGCCTTCCCCTGGCCACAATAATTACTGCATTTGCAACTGCAAGTGTGTCTTTAAATTCCGCCGAGATGCTTGAGATGATTGCTCAGAAGTGCGCACTGCTCCTCGTTCTCTGCCTTTGAGCCCACACATTTCGTCATTGATGCTCGAGATCACGAGGTTATCCAGTGAGTCAGAAGGATTGATTGAGGAGAGCAGGAATGTCACGGGAATCTCGTCTGTTCTCTCTTCTACCGATGTTCCAAACTCTGCATATCTCTAACAAAGTGTCTCTCGTACTATTCTCATCTCCATCAGTGTTATCCTACAAAACCTTCTACTCGACCGCCCGAGAGGCCATATCCCTGGAGATTTCTTTCTTGACACTTGAGGCGCACAGTATGGTCCCCATGTTTGTGGGAGTAGAACGTGACATGTTGGATGGTTGGTATAACATCTCTTCTCTGTCAGGTATGAAAAACGAGATCCTCAAATACATGAAGCCGTGAGTTGCTAGATGAATCAAAACTCCAACTGGCATATAAACAATCTACAAATTTGTGGTCCCCGACAAGCTCTGTAGATTCATCAAAATATATTTGCCAGTCTAATCGAACCAAAGAATGTAGAGCGATAAATAAGTCCATGAACGCCGGTGGTATCCTTTGTTGGAGCTTCTTCAACACGAAAATGTAGAGCGCTTTTTTTGATCTTGCGAATCTTAGACGTATATTGAGAGAAACAGAAGTGAATACAAATGGATAGAAGAAACTTTATATCCAAGAAATAATCGACATTATCTCTAGAAGTATAGATATATGAATATATGAACATGGTCAGTGTCTGGATTTTAATGCCAATCAAAGCCATCATCTTAACATAATCAGTTTTTTCAAAGTCAAAATTTCATTACCGCGGTCTCTTTATCCATTATGCTTAGTCTCACTTTATTTGTGCTACATATTCTTCTCGTAGATTTATCAACTCCATCATCAAGGATCCTTTTTTTGCGAGAATTGCGCTCATTTCGATTCTTCTCTTCAAGAGATTACTAATTCAGCTTCAATACAAAGAACAGGATCTCTAAAAATTAGATACAACCAGCCGTCATATATCTACATGATTTGTCACAAAGCTTTACATGGTTCCAAGAGTTGGATGTGTGCTTGGTCTCAATCCAGTGCTTGACTACCACTGAACCTCGGATTCCGCGTCACCAATCTTGATGGGTCCATTCTTTCGCCGCTCGGCCTGCCATTTGTCAATCCAGGCTTGCATTTTAGCCCTGCCTGGTGCACTGCCAATATTGACGGTAGGAATAATTTTTTCAATACGTAAAGCACAGACAAATAAAGCCAACTCCCGAAAAGAACTATGCTCGGAGTATGGAACACCGAAGCATGAAGCCTCTCGAGTGGAGCCTCGCTGAGGAGTCAAATCAGAGAGACTAAAGCTCGAACGCCAAGAAGGAGAAGTAAGTATTTGAGGAACTGTAGCTGATTGGATTGCACTATGGGTTATTGGTCAGTTGATCACATTCATGAATAGTAGATTGTTAAAAGTTGAAATTTTCCTTACCGGGAAGAAGGTGGCTTATATGTCCATCCGCTGGGCCTGAATCCTACAATTCTACTAAAGTGAGGCTTGTAACTGTTTAAATATTCTTGAAGAGTCTCTGGACGAATCTCCATGAGCATCTGCATGTGAATCTGAGCCTCTCGTGGGTCGCTAGTCATACGACTCATCAGTTCTTCATCCTCTAATGCCGCACAAATTCGCATTTTTCTCGCTGGTGCGAAAATCTTGCAATTAAGTGCCCTAGCGATTCCAAGGCATATCAATTCTTTCCCAATACTGTAGGTGCCACAGACAACAAGTAGGCGTCCACGAGTTTTGTCACTGCCACAGAATGGAGCGATTGATTGCAATTCAGGCTTTGTTATTCCAGATTTGAAGTATTTGGATACAGCGCGCTCTCGTTTGATGGTCTCCCAGGCATCATCCTCTTCCGCGCGTTCCTTCTTCAAAGAAAGGCACATATCTGCACATGCCTGGATAACTTGTTTTTGTGGAGGAAACGCATAGCGAGAATTGAGATAAGTTGTATCTAGGTAACAGACGTCAATTTTCTGTTGCTTTAACTTCCCTGTAACAGAATCTACTACATCTGGCATAAGTAAGGGATGAGTAATATGGGCAGGACATGCTCTAAAATCTCCACAGTGGAGAATCCGTTGAATTCGAGCAGGTGCTCCTTTACTGACTTGCTTTTCAAATAAGAATAAAGAGGAACCCGGACAATGGTTCGCCGAAATCATAGATACAGTGACACCTTGAGTATCTTGCACCTCATAGCTTTTTTCAAACTCGAGTGGGACCACATACTTTGGATCGACACGAAGTTGCTGCTTAACCAAGTTTGCAGTAACCTTGCTACAATAAATAGGTCCATTAATCCACGATGATGTGAGTCCAATGTAGTGGTCGCTATGGAAGTGACTCAAAAAGTACGCCACGCAGCCTTGAACTGCACCATACCTAAAGGCATCAACACAAATCGAAAATCCAGGTATTATTTTATAGAATGGACATGTTCTTTGATAGGCTGGCTTGCCCTTGGAGGAGCGTTCTGATGATGCCGCACTTGTCCACGCCGCATCTTCTGCCTTACCAGTCATTAATTTCGAGAATGCCGTAACTGGACTAGAGCCTGTAATTACCAAGTCAAATGGGCTTGCTTGTCCCGGTCTAGGTAGTGCACTTTTGCGGACAGGTTTTTTTCCAGGGCCTGAGCTTGAATATTTTGAAGTTGCTGGGTCGGTTTCATATTGTACAAGATTCCCATCTAGACATCCGTTTACGTGCCTTGAAGCCATCTCTGCACTGATACCGATGAGTTTGACATCACAAATCGGGCAAACAGTCAAATTTGGGCTTTGTTGAGGATCATTATCAAGTCTTCTCTGATTTTCATCATCTTTATCCTCAATTTCTAGCCGTGCTTGTTCCTCAACAAATCTTCTTCCAATAGATTCTTCCCCATCGAGAGGATCATCATCTTGAAAATCAGCATCATCAAAGCTATCCCATTTATCTATCCACCTAGATGAGTTTTTTGGTGAAGAGTCTGACTGATCTGGTTGCAAATTAAAATCGTCAATTTTATTCTCTTGTCTCAGGGAATTACTTGACAGAGAAACTTTTCGTTTGAATGATTCTTTCTCCAGTGGAACCTCCTCATCTTCAAATTTCAACCCTATTTCTGTGGGAATATCATCAAGTTCCTGTATTGGTGTTTCATCTAATTTGATATCCCTACTGGAAGTCAAACTTAGATTCGAGGGTCGCGAAATATCTATATTAGCATCGCTTGATGGCAGAGAAATCATTTGACGTGACTCAGGCTCATCAGAATTATCATCAGTGTCTGAATCGGAAAGGAAAGGACCTTTACGCTTTACTTTGGGCTTGTTCTGTGTAAAAGTAACTCTGCTAATTTCAGATTTGGATTCAATTTTCTTACTCATAGTAATGTCTCTACTACTATGTGATGAATTTTCATTAGTGTATGTCAATTCAGTTTCAATTTTTCGTCTTTTTACAGACCTTGGAGAATCATCAAACTCCAAACTGTCTTCATCTTGATGTAATATCGCAAGTGTTATGTCCGAATCATCAGCTCGAGATCTTGGCTGCAAAGGCGTGTAAAATGGTTGAGAAGAATCGGATACGAAAATTGGGTCATCTTTAATGGGCGAATCTACCTTTTTAAAAAAATTGAGGATGCTCGCATTTGACTTTGTACTTATTTTCTCAGAAACTTTACGAGACGTAGGTATTCTTTTTGATTGAGTGATGCCATTTTTGGTGTTTGATTGAAGATCCAGTGTCTTCCTGGAGCTCACTATCGTAGCAGACCTCGCTTTGCTTGGGGGTGTGGGCGGACGTCCAACAGATGGCTTAAGAAGAGAGACTTCATGTCTAGATGATTCTAAGCTCTCACGCGGGGTTCGAAACATAGTATCGTATATCACAATCCTACACCAGATTTTTCACTAGACCGTGATCAACGAGATAACCAATCAAAAATATTTGTCAACCCAGATTCAACTCAATGGACATGTGACTGAATGACTAACTTTGAGTAGTGCCAAAGTAGATAAATAACGAGTTCCCTGAATAAACACGTGAGAACATAAACAAGTAATTAATTATGAGAAAAAATAGTCTCGACATGTAGGTAGGCATTAACGAGGGAAATCAAAAGAAAATAGATTTTACGTGCTCTTATTTCTATTTGACGCATTCTAGGCCTGAAACGGATGAATTATTTGAAGTTCAGTATTCGCGTTTTTTGCCACTGCAATAAATGAAGATATATCAAATCCACTACAAGTGCAACGAATATTTATCACATAATTACATATAATAAATATAAACTATTCCGAAAAAAGGTGGCTGTGAAGCTTGCAGCATTTCAGGAATGGAAATATTCTTGGACACGTCAGAAAAACTCGGGACACCCGACGCCAGCTAACCCTGAGGCTTGGAAAGCAGCGATTATATCCATGGACCAAAAAAAAGTAGATATAGAATCAACTACAGAGGAACACCAGTCCAAATCCACCAAAACCTCTGCGGGGCCCAAAGCAGTATCGCTATTCAAATAAGAAGCGAACACATCGGGCTCAATCATCAACCCAAAGTGCCAGTGTGGGTATCCGTCCCAAAATGTCAGACATATGGTCATGACATGCCCTCAGTGGGCGAGAGGACGAGGGGAAATCCTGCGAAAATCAAAAGATCGGTCCTTCCAGGCCATGATTCAATGCCCAGAGGATGTGGCTAGAATTACACAGTGGATTTTAGATGAAGGGTATCTAGAACAGTTTCGACTTGTCAGTCAAGTTGAGGCGGCGATACAGAAAATGATAGGCAAGGCAGGAAAAGGGTAGGATGGAATTCACACTGGACGTACAGCGCAACGCACTTCCTGAAGGTAAACTGAAAACCATGAAGATGTTAGATGGCAGTTTTGGGGGGTTTTTACCGAAA
>JAATOF010005188.1:0-16498 GCA_013170925.1 Podosphaera leucotricha
GGAGGATCTACTTGTGTATAAACAGCTCTTTCGCTCTATAGCTTATTTCTGTATAGTTGAATAATAAAATTACCATCACTTATACAAATGCTTATTGCTTTTTATAGTTGATCTGTCACACCAAGTACCATTAAAGATTAATTGTTCTATATCTGTCTTCCCTGCTTCTTTCCATTTCTTTGACTATGGGCTTCGCATTGCTTCTTTGTAGGTTCTTGGGATAACTTATTCCATGAATAATGGTCTTAGCCTGAAGTGCATAATCTGCTTCGCAATATGAGATTCAGCAGAGCATTACGTAAAGCCTTTCAGATATTTTCTTTCTTAAGGTTTTCCCGTACACTAGATGTTGATTAATTTTCGCTAGCGCAAATTCTAGTTGTTCACTTTCCCCAAGGTCTAGCATTTGCTTATTCAACAAACTAATCATTGCTCGAACTCGTTTTGCCTGGCGCTCTTACATCCTAGTCTCCTGATCTTTTTCTTGTTCTTAAAAAAATAACGTAGGGGAGCCGGCACTCTTTATTGCTTCCGATCCTCTAGTTTATTTTTACTGACGATTTGCATCTGTTGCACCTTGATCCTTTCTTCGGAGTTGGTGTTCTTAAATCCACTGTCAATATCCATAATACTATCTATATCGCATGTCGTGGAATCCGTTCTATCTAAAATAGATCCAATTGCTGGCTCTGTCTTAGGCTTTGTATTTTCCCTTGAATCTACGGCGTCTGGTGTTCTCAAGGGGGGGTCTTTGCTACATGCATCTATTCTTTGAACGTTTGGAAGAATTTTTGTGTTGAATTTGCTTGGATGCGTACCTTCTGCTTTGCTATTTGATTCTGATCATTGGAAAGATTTTTACGTTGGTTTTCTTTGGATGAGGGTCTTGCTTTGCCAACTGATTTCGACTCTGGAGTTTCTTTCGACTCCTCATTCTTTGACACGGTGACTTATTTAGCTCCACTATAAGTAGGGTTCCACCGTTTGCAGAGTTAGTCTTCACGCAACAACAATACTATTGAATCATATCTTTTGGCCGTCCCGTGACATTCTTAGATGTACGGGGATTTTGCTTTTTCTGAGTCTTCTTATACTTGGAATCATTTGCATGGTACTTGGTTGAAGCTTCTATCGGCTCAGGATTTTCCTCGGAGGTAGTAGTCTTTTGTGAGTTTAGGGGCCTTTGTCTCTAGTTGAGCAGTAGGGGAGGGTGCTGCAGTAATCGTTGGTTCAATAACAACATTATTATCTGTCGGTAATAGAATGACTAGCGCCTAGTCACATAACGTTCAGACGCGTGTATTTAATACTTTCGTAAACTGTAAACAACAATATAAGTTAATGTTTATATATCGTCAGATACCGGTAATTTCGACCAACATTATCCGAGATTTGCAGAACTTCTGGGAATATTTTTTGTCTAGGCATTAGAACCGTTGAGTCGTGAGTAGATTTTACACGTCGTCCATCGTAACGTCTTCTTTGATAGGATGCAGCTCAATCTCCTGCTCTTGATTGCTAATTTGGCTATCCAAAAATGTATTCTCAATAGATGATTTTTGGTTCTCATCAACTAGTTTTCTGGGCCTTCCACGCTGTTTCTTGTCAATCAACCCGGTGTGTGTCTCTTGCCCTGTTACTAAGCTTGGTAAATTCCTAAGTCTCAGGTCCAGATGACCCCCTTTAGAGTTCTCCAAATTACACTGAGCTCGACCCCTGTACTTATCCCAAATCTGCAGAAGAATACCAGTATTGTTTAACGGTATCATTACTACACCCTAAAAGACTGCTTCTCGACCTCTGTTCACCCGTTTATGATGAAGATTTTTAGGAGGAATTGTCTTTGGGTCAACACGTACATAACAAACACATCCCCAAACCTTGAGGTGATCTGATACCTGCTTTTTGCCACTGTATGCTTCCTCCGGAGAGGTTCTTTTTCCATCTTTTTTCGGGCCACGGGCTAGTTGATTTCTAACGTGAGCATCTTTCTCTGCGGCAAAACACCAGAATTCGGCGGAGCAGTTAGCAGCGTGGGTCATTGTTCTTATCACATTCTCCGTTGTTTTAATGGCCCTTTCTGCTGCCCCATTTTAATGCGACGAAGCGATAGTTGTGTACTGGGCACTCACTCCGTCTTTTCTTTGCCATTGGTCCATTACTTTCTTTAATTCGGGCGTATTATCTGACCTACAAGAAATCAATTTCTCCCCTATTCTTCTTTCTTCCTTGAGCCTCCATTCGCGCAAGGCAGTCATTGCCTAGTCCTTTGTCTTGGGAGGGATTGTCCATATCTTCCGCGAGTAACTGTCGATCATTTGTAAAAACCATTCAAATCCGCGGATTGAAGTTAAAAATGGGCCAGCAATATCAATCGAAATTTGCGCAAGAACTTTGTCTTTGTATTCTTCTAGTTTCTTACTGATTTTTCTCTTCATTTTTCCTATACTGCAAGACTGGCAAATCTGCTTCTCTTTACTTGGTATATGAATTCTTTATACTCCGCTCGCTACTTCGTGTAAGTGACGTAATGCTTACGAGCCATAATGGCCAAATTTTCTGTGCATCAGTTGATATCTTTTCCTCTGGGAGTATGATGTTTCATCATACTCTGAATCATCGGGATCATCTTTAGTGCTATCTCCTGGGCTTAACTCCATACCAGATGGTGATGAGGGTTCAGTACCACTGTTTTCATTTGAGATGAAAACTAGGTCAGGTTTTTCTGAGTTAATAGACCTTAGTATATTCAAGCCATTCTTTTGCTTTGCATGCAAGAAAGTTTTATTAGCATTCTGAAACTTTATGCATCTATCTAGCTTTTGAAAGTACAAGTTAATAGAAATTTTTCTTTTCGCTTTCTCGATTGACTTTCCCTTCGCTTTGTAAGAATATTTTCGCCTTTTCTTCTCTCTTCCCACAAAGTTCTTTGCTGGCTGCAGGTAGCTACAATTTACAATAAAGTGGTTTCTATGTCAGAATCGGGACTTTTTTGGGTTTGTGGGCAACTATTCTTGAAGTACGTCTTCGACATGATGAGCATACTCACTTTCATCAAGTGCCAGTCGGAGTCTTTCTTCAGAAGAAGGTAGAATTATGGTGGTCCACGGCAAAAATCTCTTTCTTAACCAACTTACTTTCCGTTCGTAGGTTGGTCAAGTTATGCACGTTTACCTTGTGTAATTAATCGACGTCTCGTACAATCCTTTAGAGAGCCGATAGTGGTGAGTTCAAATACCTATGACCCTACAGCGTAAATCGGACTTCGTGTCATATTGAAAGAAGTACCCTATAATGTGATGATCACTGATGAAGTACAGCTGTGCAAGGGAAGCTAGAAGGTAGGTTCGATGGGATCTTATTTACTAGAGAAGGAAACAAGCCGAGGTTAGGCCTTACATATTCCCAACATTTAGTAATTTTAAGAAAATAAAAATTGACTTTTGAGATTTAATTATATTGATAATTGTTTGACTGGGTAAAATGTATGTCTGAATTTTTAAAAACATAATCTTTGAATCTTCAATAATAAATACATGTATTCGTAGTCGTCCGTCACCTAGATTGTGAGACATAATTTCACAGGTCCAGCCACGATCGAATGTTTCGCGCACACAAACCTGGAAAGTTAGGCGCCAAGCATTAGATTCAGATGGCATCAAAGAAGCAAATGCTGTGCCCGAGGTTATAGAATTATTTGTAACTTTCTTGTATGCACTCTCTGCAGTGTTCTTTTCATCAATCCATTTCTATCATAAACACATATTGCTGCTAACTAGTTCTCTGATCATTTCAAAACTTAGTCATTAAAAGAAGTTCGAAATTGTTATGAGTGAACATGTTCATTTATTATTCAGTTAAATGCTCAGGATAAACATATTATCCAAGGCGATTGTAAAGAAACCAACCTAGTGCGATCTGAGTGGTGCTTCATAGAGAAACGTTACATTAAGCCTTCTTCGATGACTTGTTTCTCATGGAGGTTTCGTCCCACGTTTGTTGCTATTTGGATTGCCACTGTCTGACGTGAAGCCAAAGATATCGCCAATTATTCCTGTAGGTTTTGGTATCGGACATTCTCTTGTAATGGATTTACTCTCTAGGTTTGTTCCTTCCACTTCTGAGAAAGCCTCTAAGTTTTCTTCATTGGAGTTTCTTCGTCGACGCCTTCTCGGACGATTTCCATCATCTGCGTATGCAACTCTCGGCACTGGACATGGTAGAACGTGTGGTAAAACGACAACAAAGAAGCTTGCGAAGAGTGTGGTCGCAAAGAGCGATGATGTAAGTCGACTTTTCGGATGAAGGTGTGGTGGCATAACTTTTCAGTTCATTAGTACTCTAAAAATCTGTTAGAATGTCAGTTTTAAAGATCAATGAGATTTCTTGCCTTTTTAGTGACTGTGGGTGACATGCATATAATCGCCCATCATCGGCGCTAAGAAATAAAGCGTTGGTTATGTGAGCAATTTGACTAAAATAGGATTAGCGCTCTAAATCAAGCCACAAGTACTGCTGGAATCTTGGATCCCACTTCTTAATCATGAGTCATCATCCGTGAAATTGCTAACAATTTTAGACCTTATTGTCGAATCCAAAAATAAATCTGTGCACGAGTTCGTCACCTTCTCTGGAATTGATGGCGCTCGTAGACACGGGATATAATCACGTCGCGCAGAGGCGCGACAATTAGACCCATATAGAACTTTTTCTCTATGAGCACTTAAGCATAAGACGTGTTACAATGAGTGATCTAGATAGGTACCTACATCCTAACCTTAATGAGATAATTTCTCACCTTCACAGAGCAATAACACAATTGCGAGCCTGTCGGCCAATACCTGAGGCTCAAGTACGTGAATTATGCCACAAGGCGCGGGAAATCTTAATAGAAGAGGGGAACGTAGTAACTGTCACAGCGCCTGTCACTGTATGAAGTTAAGTTCTGATTGATACCCTATATATGGGCTGATTAGTGTCAGATATGTGGCGATATTCATGGACAATTTCATGACCTGATGGAGCTTTTTCGCGTTGGCGGCGATGTACCGGATACCCAATACCTTTTCATGGGTATGTCTACTCCAAGCTCCATGTTACCGAGCTGAAATTCTCATACTAGGTGATTTTGTTGACCGAGGCTTTTATTCTCTCGAAACCTTTCTTCTCCTCTTATGTCTCAAAGTTCGATACCCTGATCGAATGACTTTAATACGTGGGAATCACGAATCTAGACAAATAACTACAGTTTATGGATTTTATGATGAGTGCTTGCGAAAATATGGAAGCGCAAACGTATGGCGGTATTGCTGTGAAGTATTTGATTATCTAGCCTTGGGAGCCATTGTTCTAGGAGCATCAAATGTGCTTGGGTCAGGTAGAGTTAAAGATTCAAAACCAAATAATTCAAAGCATCTTTCTGCCAAAAAAGAAAAGGATACCGATATAGACAAAGATATCGAGATACAAATATTAAACAGTGAAGGAGGTCTTATCAACAATATACCCCGAGTCAAGTCAGGAAGTGACTTCGAACATCTTAGAGGGTTGGAATCGTTAGGTACTCAAGATTTTCGTCGCCAATCGAATCCCAGTGACACTGGTGCTGTGTTCTGTGTGCATGGTGGATTATCACCTTTGGTAGACACACTGGATAAAATTCGGCTGCTAGACCGAAAGCAAGAGGTACCTCATGAAGGCGCAATGTGTGATCTTCTCTGGTCGGATCCTGATGAGATAGGTGGATGGGGGCTATCGCCTCGTGGAGCTGGGTACCTGTTCGGCGGAGAAATAGTGAAACGTTTCAACTACATAAATGATCTCTCTTTGATCGCAAGAGCGCATCAACTCGTCATGGAAGGTTTTAAAGAACTTTTTGAGAGTAATATTGTAACAGTCTGGTCAGCACCTAACTATTGCTATCGTTGCGGAAATGTCGCAGCAATCATGGAACTTTACGAGACCGAAACCGGCGATGGAATGATCGCAAGGAGTAACGGTGATGGTGACCGAGGAAGAAGAGGTCGTGCTGGTGTTACTGCGCCACCTTTCACTATTCCAATGGGACCTGCTCGTTGTTTCCGGATATTTCAGGCTGCTCCACAAGATTCCCGAGGAATGCCTGCTAAGAAGCCTGTTCCAGATTATTTCTTATAGTTCCAACGAGTGTCGACTCAGACGGTGAATATATTTCATCTAATAATCAAGGGTTTCTAGTGTTAAAGAACTTTCATCATACATACACAGCGGTTATCCTATCTAGATTGTTCACGTTCGTCTATACATCTTGGAAGCTGGAATTTCATCTATCATCTACGACTTTAAAAAGAAGATCTTCCTCATTTGGCTTGATTTCCTTTTGAAAAACTGGTGGGCAAACTGATATGAATTTAATTTTTATAAATTTGATAATGTTGTCGGTCGCATGTAGATCGTACTGTATATACATGTACATGTAGGCCTAAAAATGTTTAACTTCAATGCTATCTTTGGCTTGCATAAATTTTTCAAGTCTTAGTAAGTTCTGTATGTCGATTTACGATAGTTAGGGAAATAATAGCTTTACTAATTTTTTACTTTCTAAATAGGCTAAAGAGACAAAAGGATTCCTATCAACAAGATAGTTCTTAATGCATCAACTCAAAGGATGTATAAATGCAAGTGGTTATAACAAGCAAAACAAACCTCCGGATCTCCACAAAATTCATTAGCAAGATTTACGAGTGAAACTAGTGTCAAGTCTGCCCTTCAAGTCATCAAAAACGACTCCGAGAAATGTAGATCGAAGTATCCCATTGATAAGTCAAACAATAGTAAGGCATTGTGATGCATCACAACGCCAGAGTCGTGGAAATTAGTGGTTGACGAAGGAATACGGCTATATTTGCCATTACTTCCTCACCAGATCAGCTTTATCGAAAAAATAGTCTCACCAGTCGCAGCATAAAACGCTGTTTCCGTTTCGAACCTTAACACCACACTATCATAACTGGGTACTTTTTCGGTAAAAACGACCATAAAATTACACGAAGCGAAAATCAGGCGGAAAAGACATGTAGTTTATACGCGCGGTGTATCTGATCCTGGAGATGGACCTGCCGAGTCTGATATTCATAGCTATAATAAGGACTAGTTTAGATTCGGAATGGTCTTGAGTAGTGCGGAGTGGTGAACCAACCCGAAATCGATACTGTGTTACAATCGAAAATGAGTGATTTACCTTGGCAGTTGGTTTTTCGAATCTAGGTATCTCGCAATCTCGTTCTTTATCGCTGTCGTTGGTAAATAGGATCTCTTGATCTTTCATGCTGAATTGAGATTCTCATGCGACCAGAGCATACCATCACGCTCACAAAGTACGTCTCCTCCCTTCGCCATCGATCTCGATGAGTAGTCATTTTATTATTTTCGAAATAACTTGCATACTGTCTCATTCACGTTTTCTTCGGCTCTTGAAATTTTATCTGCGTGATCTTTCTCCTTGGCGTAACTTGACGCGCTAGATTTCGTCTCAGAGTTCGATTTTTTAGATTTCCTCCCCTCCAGAGTAGGCTTCGTTCAAAGGAGCTTTATCACAGTGCTATTTAACCATCTACTGCTATCTAATCTGCACAAGCCTTCAATTCTAATTCTGAAGACAGACTAATCTCCAAATGGCCTCACAGGTGTTAGAATCGCAAATCATCATTACAAGAAAGATACAAATACTGAGAAATCTATTTATTTGATGAGTCATTTGGTAGATAATAACTTTCCCTCCCAGCTAAGTTTTTCCAGAGGGCAGCCTGGAGAATCAATAAGCGTAGTAGACCTCATTATCTACCACTACGGGTTGACTTGTAACGTCACAGCAAAGAGTTACCACACCTCAATGTACTAGAAGAAGAAACATTGCATTCGATTTAGTTTTAAAGTATTTAACATTTTAAATACGTATTACTTTACTCCGTCTTGATGCTAAGATACCCTGTCATTTAGTGCTGCTGATTTCGCCTATAAAATACTTATAGTCACTATCTGGATATACATATAATGCTCCTCGGGCTGCCTGACCTGAGAAAGTCTAGCAAGAATGCGAAAGGATTAGAGACGGCAGTGATTGGAGTTACACGTATTGTTTACAATCTCTTCGGACTACCACTTGTACGTGTTTTCCATAACCCAAGCACGTAATTACATTTAGGGCCAATGAGGATGAGGTGAGTTTTTGAGTTTTTGCAACCCATCCAACTATTCATCTAAGATAGCGCCTACGAGTTCCTTGTAATCCTCGACGTACTAATCTGACCATCAAACCCTCCAGCTCCTCAGTAGCGACATATCCCTGTTAGATCAACTCTTCATTAATTAATAGAGAGTTGTGCTCTTATATCAACAACAACAAACTCAGCCTTGCGACATGTTAGCTCATTCGCGAATACCCATGTAAGGGAAACGCGAGAGAATCCCCTTTCGTGATGTGTGTATGCCTGCGTCATCCTAGCAGTACGAGAACACCACCGCGAGAGATCTAATAGCGGAAGGGTCTCGCTGGATTTGAATCAGCTTTCTCCTGTCTCAAGTGGACCGGCCATACATCTACAACGCCTAGACCCTACTTCCTTTTCGGAGTATACTCGCAGGTGGAGGGAATTGTCCTTCAGAAAGTGAAGGCTCTCATGCTTCAGAAGTGCCCGCGATTATGTGATACGGTTTGATGGAGCCAGATGCACAATTCTGATGCGCAAGGCTTATCGGTGTGCATGTACCCAATAACAGATATCAAGATATTCATCTCTTTAAGGTTCAAGTACTTCATTGCCAATACCAGTCTACATATTTAAACTAACTTTAGATATAAAAAAAATTTGACATTAAATTATTAGGTCAACCTAAAACTAGATTCATCAAGTATTTGGTAGGGCATCGTTTATCAGTATACGTTGCGACTAGATTTCAGTATATGTCTTTCTACAGCAAAATATTTGCGTAGACACTTGTGATTAGGCTAGAATAAAAATCGTAGTTTACTTATGCGTTGGTGTTGGTAAACATAACTTCATGGTTCATGTAACACTCTGGTGTCAAGCTAGACTCCTCAGTATATTTCCTACAGATCTAACGCCGCAAAGGGTATTTTCGTCAGGGCCGCTTCCTGGCGTCCACTTGGCATGCGCAAAATCTATCAGCTTAACAGAGTATTGCTTAGGATCATCATCTTCATCTTCGTGCGGTGGTTTGCTGGAGCCGGAGCTGGCCCGCTCAATGGCGGTTCTTAGAGCCGATCCATCGCCTTCAAATACAAACAATAAACTTGCAGAGTACATGCGATTCTCGTGGGTCTCTAAAGCCGTCTGAATCTGTTGGACATCATCGAGTAGAGCTTGACTGATCAGTTTCCCGAGCTTCTCATCGATCCCAGCCCCCTCAATAAATATAAATTTCTTGAACGTCTCATGCACGTTGTCCGTGTTTACGCAAAATCTTCCGTAGTTCTTATCATAGATCTGGTACCCTTCGTGATCGATATTCTCACCTTGCGCATCCGGACCTTGCCATACCCGCATCCCAGCAATTCGAAACCCTAGATCTTTGTGTGTCGATTCGGCTGTGATTTTATCGAACCGGGTACGTTTGGCTTCCGGAGCATCGTCGGCCCATAAACGTACTCCAAGCTTAACGTCCAAGATATTCGGTCGACAGAGCCCGTGAGAAGCATTCTCGAGAACAACAGCCTGGTTTGTTTTGATTCTCTTTCCGGTCGGGGTTACCTTGGGGTCGCTTGATGTTTCGTTCCTGACCTCACTCTGTTCCGCACGAACTTCTGCTAATAATTGAGCACCAGCATCTTCAATTGTCTCTCCAGCTGATTTCTGCTCGAGAGATAAGATACCGAGGTATTTCGGAATTATCTCTGTGAATTGAGGGTATGATGCTCTTGAGGTCTCATAAAATTCAACTTCCGTATCCGTGCATGGCTTAATAAACAGCTCCCCGTCGGCGTCACAGAGAATCCCATCACTTCTTGCATGTTAGCCGACATTTTTCCGTATCCTTGACAGTATGGATTGACTAACTGTCCAGCAACGGCCTGATTATAGCCCACCAGTTCTGCTGGAGTTGGGAGGACTTTTGCCATTTTTTGACTCACGATATATGGTAATTAGACGAATACTTTTCTATCGCATGTTAAAATCCAAGATATTAACAAAATTGAAAAGTAGACTGGCAGCCGCGAGAGCAGTAATGGTCCTATGATGACCGAACGTTAATAAAATCAGCCATTCAGAAGGATTTAGCTCTACAAATGTTTATGTATGTACGAGAGGTGGGTGACCTTCATTTCGACACTAGGACATGGATTCATTTTTCATGAGCTGGAATGGGCAGAGACCCTTCGCACGACTCATCAAACATAATCAAAGATAGTTACTGACATTAATCCCGTACATCGTTTATGTGTTAATAAGTGGCAAATGAAGATTATCTAAGCCAAACTGAATACATTACTAAAAGAAGGTCAGCTTGTGGTGAGTACACACGTATCTATTCTATGCAATTCACGGTGCATGTTGTCTGTCACATCTCCTTCTACTTACTATTGCCGGGCGACGAAATGACTTTTAAAAACTTCGGGTTATCTACCTATAATTACATAATATTATTATTTTTCAACTTCAGGGGGGTCTGGACTACTGATTATATTTAGAAAAAAAATCTAGATTCCGCCTGGAATTACATGTATCACCAATCTTGGCTGGAAACTTATCTGTGGCGACAATATGACGTGGATTTGTGTAATTTCTTGGTAAACTGGGTGGCTTTTTTTTAGAAAACATTTCCGGCAGTTGTTACCCGTGTGCTTATTAATTATAATATTCTTACGAGCCGAGCTACAGTAATCGCGGGGCTTAGTTCTCCGATGATCCGATCTGAATTGTCATCGTATTGCAAATATCACTAATATTAGAGACACGACAAAATCAAATTCTTCAGAAATTTGGCTCTTTCTATGTTCAGATTCCAGTGATTTGGAATCAATAATTTCATTACGTATTACCGTAAGTGGGAAACTGACTCCATGCTGGAAGCAAAAATTGAGCAAAAAGACTAATATAATTTCATGACTGATGACTTTCATATTACAAGTGGTATACAGTACCTTTTTGAGCGGTCTGAGTAAACCCCGCGTCTAGAGGGGACATCAAATTTTTGGATTTTCACATTTGACAGGGTGATCTACGATCCTAAATTAGGCACATGGTTAGTGTCTACAGCCGATCTCTCTACTACCACCCTACCCTGTAGCTGCCCCACTTTGAATCGCTTCTGTTCAAAAGCAGAATGTAAATTCTAAAACCAATTATTGGAGAGTTAATCTTTGTACACCAGATTATTGATTAGCATATATTTAGCAATGTGGTAAGAAGTTGTAGGAATTGAAAATTGTGGGGGGCGGGGTGATTTAAGGCTATTCCTAAATAGGGAAGGCGTACTTACTGTACTTAACTCAATATTCCGAGCCCCTCTGACTAAAATTAACAATTTTTGACCGGCTAAAGCTCTGGAGAATTACTCTTCAATCTCTTGTCTATTGATTCACAGAAATATATTAAATCTTTATTCATGTGGTTGAAATATTTAGGGGTTCAAAGTTGAGTTTCAAATGACTCGCCTACAGACCTCTATTTGCTATTCTTCAAGAGATAATTAACGATATTATTTCACAACTGATACGCCATATTCCATAGTTATTTTCTCATTCCGGTCGATAATTCGAGCTACATCTAGTACTTTCTACCATTCAGCTTTCAAATTTGCTTTCAATGGTTCTTTATTTTCTAACTTGGCAAAACTTTTGTTTTTCAGTAGTAATGTTTTATTCGTAAGCATCTTTGAATTAATTCCACGGGATTGACAAGAATTTGTTGAGGTAAATACATTCAAATCTAGATTTGTCGATGAAATAAAGGGAATGGAGATGTAACACCTTAGGATAAATCGCGACTGGTCATTCAAACCTATCCGGACAATGCAAAGAAGAAATAATTACTCAAGTGCCCGTGATACAAGGAGCTAGTCAACGTCCCAGTGGTACTTTTACTTTAAGTATCGTTGGATAGCTTCAAATTTTACCTCCGCGATACCTTGCAGACAAAATAAATCTTCACAGGTTAACATCTACTAAACCGCCGGAATGCGATTGATTAAACCATTGTGTGGTATTCTCAAAACAGACAACAAGCATCATAAAGGGAAATTTTATCACAAATTCTTCAATTAAATAACTTTGGTATTCGTGCAATTAAGTCATCTGTTTCTTGCTTTCTTTAAATCTTAAATGATGTACCTGGATCTTTTATCACTTCTTTAGCGTGGAGTTGATAAGATATTGCGATGTACCTCAGAGTTTATCTAGGTTGAATTTGAATTTCCAGTTAATTTTTGAGTACGCCCTGTTGATTTTCTTCCTGCGATATAGTAACGTCGAGTCTGGTGAGTACTAGAATTAATATCATGTTTGATCGATGACCCGTCGTTTTCCTACAAATATTATGATTTTACTATATAGTTAATCTAGATTCCACAGGGCCGCTGTTTGTCTATCCATGCCAATGACTCGATATGAACCGGTCCTCTTGCCTTTTTCTCGCTAAACAAGGACTACGAGTTGGACAGTAAGATCGCAAGGAGCAAGCATGGTAACGACGGACTTCTACCATGACTGTTTTTTTTTAACAGCTTGAGCGCGCTGGTTGACCGTTGGATCAGCAGGGTTTCTAGCGGACGTTTTGGGTAAGGCTCCAAATACCACCAAGAACGTAGCAATAAAATTGACGGGGTTGACTATATCTTAAGCCACTTTGATGGCTATTTAGCAAACCATGTGTGTGTGATTTTATCTAGAGGTCTCAAACAGACATCAATCCAGCATTTCTTCGAAGCTTCTCAGACATATTGTGCTGTCAAATTATACACTCATCTTGCGACTCCAAATGTAGATGACTCGTCAACTACATATAGTAGTGGTTGTCTATCGTTATATGTTTTATTATCGTGACGGCTGATTAGCCAATAGTGTTCCTGCAGCCTACGTATGCTGTTCAGCTTAGGCATACGGATGACGTAATTATGCACAAGGTTGCCCATGGCACATAACATTACATAATTTCCAGATAAGGCTAGACCTCTTGGAAAGGCCTCTAGACCGTGCATTCTTAGAGCGCTATGGAAGCCACTAGACTATCCTCGAAGGTAGTATGCTACAACCTTCTAGAATAAGAAGCGATTGATATATATATATCACTTGTATTTTAGTTCATAATTTCTCGATAGATAGTTAATTAACCGCCATTGAATATACAGTTGCTCAAAGCCTTTATACTGCAATCCGTGACAATCTTTCGGGATCAATTGAATCATGCGAGAGAGCAAGAGAGTAGCCATGTACTTGACACGAATGACAATACATGGTTAGATAATTCAGAGCCTCATTGAATTCCGCAAGATTTGGGAAACTCGATACGATTACATGTACATGTATGTTACTTCCAGCTTCCTGTTTGGCGGTAATCTAATTACGTATTATTGAGCAGGGATAATTAATTGTGCGAGGTGCTAAGTATAGGCTAAGTTCTGTTCATTCTAATCATATTATAAATTCGAGGTTAGTTCTATGTATGCATATGGTGAGATAAAACTACGTAATCTCCAATCCACCTCCCCGCGTCTACAAGTAACAAGATCAATTAACAATCTGCTACCGACACTTTGATCTTCGCCATGTCCGTGAATGATATATTGCTCGGTTTACTTGCAATCATATTCCCGCCAATAGCAGGTAAATCGCTCTTCATGCTCGCGGCTTAGCTAATGTTATCGGATGATAGTATGGGTTAAGCGTGGTATCTGCTCGGTGGATTCACTCATCAATCTATTACTGTGTGCTTTAGGTGGAATTCCTGGACTCTTGCACGCCTGGTACATTATCACAAAATACCCAGAAAGTGATGAGAGGTATTCAAATGATCTCGAATCTGCTCCGATTGTTGTCATAGTTCAGACCCCACATGGACCAAGAGAAGTTCCAAGACCTTCTAATCCAAGCCAAAATGTATATTATGGTACAACTACGACACAACAAGTCTCCACTAAACACAGTGTAACGAAAACTTTTAATTCCCAAATGCGTTACGCCCAGACAGAACCACAGGGAGGCGGCGGCGGGGCTTCTGTCCCACCAACATATGCCGAGGCTACAAATGGAGGATATAAGTTCCAGAACTGATCTTCAGAGGTCAAGGTTTGGTTAGGGGCATTTGTCGGGTCATGTGCTATTATAAATTACCCTATAAGGATGAATTCGTATCTGGAAGATCAGGAACAGAATTGAACAAGTTTAACATATGATACTCAAAGATGATTCTGGCCAGCGTCCCCATAGTAATGGTCTACCCGTAAATTTGGTGTTCATTGGGGCCAATACTTTGAGCTTCCTTTTCTTCTCGTCTACTTCGGATACATATACAAATCCCATAACACTTGCATCTCGTATTACTTCTTGAGGGTTAGACTCTGCTGCATACATCACTGCTAAAGTGCAATGTAACATCAAGGGATTAGGCTCGATCTTTTCAAAAATTTCTTCATTTGATATTATTTCTCCTCCTGGCAAAAATGAAGATGAGCTAGCTGGTTCTAATGTTAGTTATTAGATACTATATTGAAGAACTTGGATTCGAACCTTCTTTGATCCGGTATATGGTAATTTCTTCAAAGTTGATTTGTAGCGTATGAGGACTTAACGTACTGTTTGGACCACCAAAAAAGTATTCTTTGACAGACGCTTCCCTGGTTTGCTGCAAATATTCTTCATCCCTATCAACACATCCTCCAGATTTATCGATTTTAACCAATGTAATTGATCCTCCGGTACTTAACTTGTACGACGAAAACCGGCGTTGCATCTCGCTGTGTAGCCTTTCTGAACCTAGAACGAGAATGACATTGACTGACTATAGATTAGTGATAATTAATTGAGGTAACAAGCTTCCCGCACCTGAAAATTCAGAAACAATGTGTGATATTAGATCATATCCTCCTTTTCCTTGACTAATTACTCCTGGAGTATCAATAATTATGCCAGAGTGCTTGATTTCTTTGTCATCGGCAATTCTACTCATTGTAGCGAGAGCTAGTCTTGTTAAGACAGGCTTATACATTTTTGTGTTATCTTCCGGATTTCCTAATCCATAGAAGTAACATAACGGTAGCTTTACAGGTACAGGACTTGAAGTGCTTGTTGGACTACTACCCCAGCCTTGTTCAACATCTAGAATAGTAGAGAAAGTTGTGGCTGTCAGTGTTCCAGGAATTGATAGTAATCCTTCTCTTGGGTCTGTATTTACAATCATAGGACGTCGACCCATCCTCAACGCATAGGCCGTTAGAATTTTGACAAGGCTTGTTTTGCCCGCATTACTGGGACCGACGACTAAGACTCTTGGACCATCAGACCTATTTCGTTCTGCGAGATCCCGTAGCCTCTCAAGCGCAAAATGTGTATTAATATACTGCACCATAGGCGTCTCTTCAGCTGTATACTCCTCACAAGCTCCTTTAACTTCTAGCCGACACCCATGCCAAGAAAATATCGCGGTTTTTGTTCCCTGGAACCGGTAGGTTTGGTTGATGGCGATTTCAGTACCAAAAATTTCTGCAGTTCCTGACAAAATCTTTATCTATTCAGCGGCGATTTAATAATGGTGAACGAGGACGTACCCTGACTTGAACAGTTTGTCCAAAGGCAACCTCAAAACGCCATTCCGAGTTTGCAGGAATCTCATGGATAACTGGGGTTGTACCGAGAATCGCATCATTGAATGACGTCTACCTTATTTTAGCTTTGTTGCAAGTTGAAAGTTCAGCGTCTACAAACAGCAGGGAGAGCTTGCCCAAGTCCTGGGATTGACATTTTGAGTTCCTGAGCCTCTGGCTGTCTACTCGTGGATTGGATCCTGAGTAATCGTGACTGCCTTACTCGGGCCCGGCCTTATTGTGCCGCCAAAGCTGAATGTAGGTGGGGCAATGCATGGTACATTACTTGTGATATGCATAAGGCTATCCCAGAATATCAATTTAGCGCTTCAAAAATGGCTAGACTGAGGCTAAGGGACTGCCACCAAAAGTACCCAACCTTTCGTGCAAGTATTAGCATACGTACTATGCTGCTAGGGTAAGAAGGGCACAATGGGGCCAAACCTCGCTTCAGGGGTTAACCCCTACTAGTGGGTGTACTAGACAGGGAGCTGATACTGCTGCCTGATAATTCAGAGTGTCTATGATTTCCATATCGACTTTAATTATCAAATTTTCATTAATTTTGATCTTGAAAGCTCCATACTTATTTTGCCTATCATACACAGATTTTTTGTCAGTAAAATTAGAGGTATGTTAACATGCAGGCTGACGATTCAGTTGGCTGAGTTGTCTTTAAAATAGATGGATCAACCTCAAATAC
>JAATOF010005193.1:0-14301 GCA_013170925.1 Podosphaera leucotricha
CGGAGCGTCAGTCTTATCCGCATCAGCAGGAGAACTTCGTACAAGATCTGTGCCCTCTCATTGATCTTTAGCTGAACCTGTGTCTCCCCTTCCTCCAAAGCGGAGCCGAGTACCAGCACGCGTGCCGATATTCTCAAAAGGTGGGTGTGTTTGTTACAAGTTGGGGATAAGGAAATGTGTACGAGTTTTGGTGGCACCTACTGGAACAAATTTCAGGAACGCGTAAATTTAAAAAGTGGTTCGTTATGGCCTTTTAAACGCTATTTGTTATTTCGGTTTGTTCGATTTTTGGTAGGCATCCAGTGCTTAATTAGTTTCATTATTAATTAGTATCGATACTCACACTTGCACAATAAAGTTTTCACAATAATTTTGCCGCCAACAAAAATGACAATCGGCGTTTATCAATCACCAATCAGATATAAGAGCACTCCAGGGATTGCGCAGGAGACAAGGTAGATCACGCCCAAAATAGGCAGGAAATGTTGTGACATGGCCCACTTTGTGTCCCGTCACCTATGACTAAACAATGTTTACGATGCTTAAATAAATCATTCGGAGCTTCATACGGACGCGGTAAAGAGCATAGTTGGGACGAGAATATCTAATAATCAGTCTTCTGATCATCTGTAGAACTAATCGACATCATGACTATGCCATATCTCTCAAAAGAATTTATGAGGCTAATGCCTCCTGAAGGTTTTGGCGTCGACGAGGCGTCAAAAAAAAAAGATCTTCCAGTGATTTGGCAAATATTTCTAGATGCTTATGGAAAAGACGAGGAATGGATTAGTATCGTAAAGGATGTCGTCGACCCAAGCCAAATACATCCCTGGGTCTGCCAACATATATCACCTCGATGGGAAATGCCAGACATAGTGATCTATAAAGTCGTCCAAGAAAAACCAAGGTGTGTAGATGTAAAATGAGGATTATAGAAGAACTCTAGGAGCGCAGGTCTGACACATGGTGAATCTAGGAAGATCGCAGGATGGGCGGCTCTACAGTACCCTTGGAAACAAAGACCAGCATCTATGACGGATGAGCTAAAAACCCAAGCTCGTTCTAAAGAATTGCCACCAGGCCTAGAAGGTATGAATATGGATGCCCTTGCCGAATTCTTGAATAGGAGGTACAAAGCTGCTGATCATGGCTATGACCCGGAAAACGAGTTTTGTAAGATCCATGTTCATAAACTTGAAGTGCCTAAAGCGCCTAACAAACCTCCCAGATCGAATGGGAACGATGATTCATCCAGACTTTCAAAACAAAGGTCTCGGCACTTACTTAACGAAATTACTTAATGGCTTGTCTGAAGCTGATGGTGATAAAGCTTGGGCATCTGCTAGACCTTCGCTTCTAAAATTGTTCAAAAGCACTGGCTTTGTAGAGGTTACATCTGTGGATAGCCATCTTGAAAGATGGGGAGGAACTAGGGAGAATTCTTTGACTTTTATTCTCGTTCGTGAGCCTTCACTTATCAGTGACTATGATGATGAGGAGGATTCCGACCATGATTCTGCCAACGGTTCTACTAAAGACCCTGTCAAAGAAATTGCTACAGAAACAGCTAAAACTTCTGAAAATGGTCCTACCGGAGATTCCGCCGGGGAAGATACTAAAAAAATCGAACAAGCTTCCGAAAAAGGTCCTGCCGAAGGCTCTAGTATAGATCTTGCCGATAGAACAAAAATTGATTCTACTAAAGGTGCAAGTAAAGGTTCTACTCAGGGTCTTACTGAAGAAATTGAAAAAGATTCCGAAAAAAACATCATATCGAGGACTCGAGTGTAGGCCTTGCCGAACGAACCAAAATGATTCTGCCGAAGATTCTACTATAGGATCTACTGAGGACATAACAATAGAAACCGAAAAGGGAGATTCTAGCAAAGTCACTAGCTGAGACAAACTTTTAACATTTTAGACAAAACTATATAAGCTTCAACGGCGTGGCTTGTGCCTCTTTGGTTACGAGCCAAAGGATAAAATTTTCGCTATGTTACTAATGCATGAGGAGCCACAGTTTTTCAAGTAACTTAAAGCCCTGTCAGAAATCTTACAGAAGAGCTTCACTAAACTTACTGATATAATTTTATGATATATCAGAGTTTAACGTTGTGCAGTTTTCTTTGATAATTGCTCTACACTCTATGTTACTTGTTGCATCTCTGACGTACGTCGACGTGCCTTTATTCCGATGGCCTCCTTAGCCATTTTCAACTCTCTTTGATTTAATCGGAGATCGTCGCTGTACATCTCGAACGCTTCTAGTATCCTTCTCAGGCTACGTCTGAGAGTGACCAGTATTTGGTCTACTTCGGGTGATTCTCGTGCTTCTAGAACATCAGTCCAATGTACACCTGCTGTTTTTTTAAAGGTTGCTAGTTTAATAATTGTATCTGTTAATATCTGCATAATCATTCTGACATCCCCCTGAACATTTCCAAATCTGTCCTCGATGATACTGCATGCTGTAAGTCTAGAAAGGGATTCAATAGCATCAAGAATAACACCGGTATCACCATAGGGAGTTCCTAAGACAACCACACCTAATTTTCGTCGATATTCATGTCTAAAAGGCCACCCAATGACGGTCTTCAAAAGCCCTATCATCCGTTCCTTGACCAACCCGCTAAGTCCTGATTCTTCGATTGTTTTTTTCTGGTTTTCGGTGAGGACTACATTTTCAGCAGCCTGAAAAAGTAACTTAGCTTTTGGGGAGACTCCAGTTGGCGAAGGTTGGCCTCTACTTTTAGCAAAATTTCCCACAGCTCTAGCCATATTTCGTGCTGGAGTTGATGGCATTGTGGAGGTAGTGAATAAATCGCCCGAGGTACTGAAGCCATCTCGTAAGGGTTCAGTGAGCCGAGGCAAGATGGGAATTTGTTCGAATGAATCTTGTATAGGTATTAAGGAATTTGCATAATTATCAATACGACTTGATATCCCTTTTATTTCTTCTAGGCAGGTATCACGAATTTGAGACCAACATGAACCTCCAGTTCTGTCAATGTCTTCAAAAATAGCCTTGCGTCGGTCTTTAAAATGGTGAGAAATGTAAGCAAGTTCCCAGAAGGCAAATATCTAGCTCATTTTAGTAAATTCGCAACTAATTATATGGAGACCCACCTTTATCTGAAGCCGTCTGTTTTTTAAACCATTGAGTAGACTTCCGTTAGGATCACGAGACTCACTTGTTAAAAGTCGCTCATTTTTATGTGGCTCTTGGACGGTGTAAATAGAGAAAGCAGCATTTCCAGATTCCCATAAGAATGTCAATAATAATCCAGATATGGCAGTTTTCATCAGAATATTCCAGTGAAAGGGCCAATTAGTGGGTAAAGAGTTTGATTTGGGCAATGACCAAAATATCCTTGCCCAAGATCTATTGAGACTCCATGCAAGACTTCGAACAGAGTAAGAATGAATTCGAAAATCGATAATGTAGATTAAGGGCCAAACTATAGCCGCAAAGGCTGATCTTCTAAGAGAGGTATGGCATAAAGTTGTCAGACAGGATACTAATTTTCCAAGCGGACTAGTTTCCCTTCCAATTATGGTCTTTGACTTAAACTTTAAAACAGGATTCTGAAGCCGGTCGTAATCATAAAACAAATGAGCAATGGCTTGCAAAACCGCAAGAAAGAAAAAGTAACTCGTGAAGTAAATCGGTTTTTCATTCAGCACTGTTCTATTTGTTCTTGGAATAAACTTGACTCTATTGAGATCCGCCTTCTCAGGCATGGACCAGATATAAATTTCACTAAACAGCATAGCCGATAGGCAATAAGTTGCAATGGTACGTATGGTCTGCAATCGAAAGACATACGTTTGGAATGTGTCCCATCCAGAGAACGTTGTTCGGCAGCCAAAGTGAAGTTGTGTGACTCGGAGGAGGAAAATACACATTACTGGCATGAAAAGGAGTGCAGCCCTTAGGCCCGTAATACCGATGGGAAACCAAAGCCAGAAGCCTGCTAACTGTTAGGATTACGCTGAGTATGAGAAATTTATGACATACTAGAAGATTTTTGTCCTATTAAGATTGACTCCAAATAGCATAGACCGAAACAAACTAACAATGCAGCCACAAATCGCCGATGCAACGCTGGAGTTAGAAAGTCCTTGTAAGGACGAATTTTAGAGGCGGGAGGCATTGCTTTGCTACAATTTTATACCTCTACATCAAGGATTGTGGAAGATTTTTCATACCGTCCTGTATGTTATCGATATGATGCAACAAAGCTTCATTGTATCTGCACGCGTTAATCGACGCGACCTTTTACACGTCGGTCGTAAAGAGCGGGCCGTGATTGAGTAGCAAAATAATTATTAACTAAGGCACCTCCCGTGGTGCCAAGCGTTTTTCCTCTACTTTGGAGAAGACGAAATTCCTATCGGGAATTTGCCCGATCCGTCCCGTCTGACTTAAGTCCATGTGAGAGTCCCGCTGTACAGCGCTCACTACACCTTCACGAATTCAGTTTCTAAGGCCTTTTGGCTCCCCATGTATTGTTAATTAGTTTAGTTTAGTACATATTTGTCACCATATCCCCCCAGGGACGGGGCCCTAGGCGTAGCTGAAGCCCGGTACCGGTAGACTTGTAAAAATAAATAAATAAAATAATAAATTATTAACTAATTATTGGTTTATAGTCGGCGATGATTCAACGCATACAGTGTACATGCACTCATCTACAACCTTATTAACCTAGACCCACAGGTGTAGGTACATACTATAACATAGTAGTAGAGTACTGTATTGCAGCCTTAAAGATGGTGCCTCGCACCCAACGAATCCATGAGCTTTCATAACCAAGGCCTGGGCCATGAGCTTTCATAACCAAGGCCTGGGGAAGAGGTAAGTAAAACGCCTAAGTCATCTTTTTAGATGTTTTGATATTAAAACCCTAGAATTCAACACCGCACGTACATTTGAATGGTTGATTTTGAAAGTCCTAGTGGTCTCAGTGTAGCTTTGTGCGCCATTCGATCATAGAGTAAATATTTGCCCGTTGCTCATGGCTGAGTCGCTTCCCAGGCATTTCTGATGTCTTGAGAGCATCCTTAAATCTCTGAAGTCTCATCATCATCATCATCATCAACAAGGTATAAAAAAGTGAAATAGTTGAGTCTAACTTCGCAAGAGGAATAGTCTCTTAGCTTGACTTGGCTGCTAAAAGAGGAAAGAGGGGCAGCCCCTTGTAGTTAATGAAAAGATCCACTAATTACAAGGATGGATGTATATAATTGTACAGTCGTGCATGCGCATGCGCCTGTACATGTACTAGGAAATCCAAACTTACACGCGTCATAAACCTCAAATCTGTTCAATGTCATTTAACCAGTTATCATCTTTAGAGTCGCAGCCAACAAATTTGCGAAGGCAGGATGATTCTCAATACGCTGATGATCCTGACTTTCAACGATTATCTCAAGAGTTGATGACCAAATTGTTCACTCTGACGGGGAACATCTCAAGGTTATCAAATGAAATCGCATTACTTGGAACTAGAAGAGACACGGAGCAAGTGCGAGAACGTGTCCATAGTCTCTTGGAAAATTCAAAGGATGATTTCAAGAAAGTTGGTGAAGGTGTTAAGAGGATACAGGCATGGCAAGATGTTAGCGTAGGTCCACGTATTATCTATCATTTCTGATTTACACCGTCTAACATTTTCCTCAGCCTTCTCAAAAATATACTCAGCAAAAACTCGCTCGCGAATTTCAAAATAATCTCTCAGAGTTTCAGTCGGTCCAACGGCAAGCATTAGAGAAGCAACGTATCCAGACATCAGTAGCACGCACTGCGATCGATGAGCAACAATCGCATATGTCAGATGAAGTGACAACTACCGGCCAACAGCAGCAGCAACAACAATTGTTAGAACAACCAAGACTCGCATCACAAGATGAAGTTGACTTTCAAGAGTCTCTCATTATGGAGCGTGAGGCAGAAATCCGAAACATCGAACAAGGTGTTACAGAGTTAAATGAGCTGTTCCGCGATGTGGCACACATTGTCAGTGAACAGGGCGATATGTTAGACACGATCCATGATAATGTTGAGAATACTCGAACAGACACCAGAGGGGCTGACCTTGAATTAAGAAGTGCGGCAAGATATCAAAAGCAGGCAAGGTCAAAAGCGTGCTGCTTACTTTTGATTTTGGCGGTAATTTTCACAATCATCATACTCGCAGCCACATTGTGATTAGGCTTCTTTGGGTGATGTGAACAGTGGTCGACAGCATGCATAAGCACTCAAACACATCAAATTCGCTGTAAAAATTATTACGTCATGTGACGAGCACACGATAGATATGTGTTGAGCACATATTCTTAAGCTTATAGCACATCTTGTGGCAACTGGGTGTTTGAATCATCTAAATTATATAAACACTAATACGTACGTTAATGACTGACTTTTTCAAGATAACAGTCAAATTATCCTGTATAGTATTAATTAGTTGTGGAATCATGTATATATAAAGGTTAACCGATTGCAATTTGAAGGGCGCAACATTTTGTTCACTTTCACGTTCTGCTGAGTCTTCATATACGCAAGCCGATTCAAAGACTTCCCTATCATCTATGATGTCTCTTTATGGCACTACCCCAGCTTTCTGGACGTCTGCCCAAATTGAAGCACATGTTTTTAAATCTAATTCACATCCTGTCCACTTGTGCCGCTTTAATAAAATCAATATTGCTGTGCCTGCTGTATTGTATTTTTCTCCAAATACAAAGATTTCTTAGTGCGAGGCAGCCGGCAAGTGCTATTCGCAACCTCTCTACTCCGTTTCGTTCTCCCTATATTCTTCACGTACCGAGTTGTTGTGGTGTGGGGTAATTCCACCGTCAGCTAGCGCTTTCCATTGTAATGGAGCCAAGCGAAGCAATTAAAAGGCACATACTTGGGATATCTGACAACTTCCCCACGACAAAGTGCGGTGCGGTAGAAGATCCTTCTGAGGGCAACAAGGGTACAGCTCAGTTCCATGTCAGCATTCACAGCATGGTGGTCGCAAGAGTCATCTTGATATCTGGCATGCCGTGTCCGGGCGAGTAAATCGGGAGCGTTTCCCATGCAGCGCTCTGAGAAACTCTCTCGGGGCCAGGATTGAATCACTTGGAACATAATTCCGTGCAATTCTTTTGCGTCTTGGTTCAGCTCCGCATCCCAACACGCCACGGGAAAGGAAAGATTTCGGGGGACGATTTCTGAGCCGAGACCGAGGATGTACGGCGCTAGTGTATGTATGTCAATGGCTTGAGCACAGCATCACCTAGGACAACCTTTGCAAGCGATGCGTATCTCCAAAACATCCATCTTACCTTTTTCTTTTCTTTCAAAAGGCACAAAGAGAGCCAAAGGAGGGTTCTTGGATGGAGGATACGAGCAAGTCAGTGGACATTGATAAATCTTGGTTGACCTTTTTGTTAACAAGTTTGGCGAAACATCTCAGAGGTCACACAAGGCAAACGTCCTGTGATAAATAGACTGAATCTACTAGGAAGAGCAGCCCGAACAGTGTAACACTCCACCATCCGACTAACTCTCTGAACTAATTATTGTTTGCCATGTCGCTAGGGAGAGAATAATTTTACTTTGTCCTTGTGGAGGTTGGAAATATAATGGATCGTCTTGTGTCGGCTGATGTTCGTACTCTCTTCTATTCCTTAAATTGAATAGGAGGCGATTAGGTAATGGAACATTCACCTCGTGAAAATCAAGTAAAAAATAATTCATCCTTTAAGGATATTAGATCTAGGTCGATAACTATGCTGACTTTAAGTCGTTAAAAAGTAACTTGATATGACGTTAGAAGAAATTTTAATAACGTCATTACGATTTGGACTTGTTGTGGTAGAGACCAATTTTGTGGGGCAAAACTCTAAAATAGGTACTACGTGCTGTTTAGTTGAGCCCTGAGTCACAAATAAAAAATTTCATTGTTGCCTCTACATGTAGCTATAGTTCATAGTGTTGCAGAGAGAGTAAGTGGACGCAAGGATATAATACACACACCTAATATACATATATAGGTAAATAGTAATTTATTAATCGTTTGTACAACTCCACTAACCAAAGTGGAAAGACAGTAAAATGTCATTCATCGCAAACACCTGAAATGACCTTTTAACCTCAAATCTCCGACCAGGAAAATTTTATTCCGGCAATCATCTCCGATGAAAAAGGCCTATAAACTAAAACTCCCGCTTAAATACAAAAGGGATTTAGCGAACCAGATCCGTTGATATATTTCGGATCAAATTTTTTCCCGTGCCAAGTCAAGCTGACAAGAATTTTGACCGGTCCATGAAAGGATAGTCATGAATATCGTCGTTGCTGTAGTGCTTGCCCGTTAATAACTTGTTGATTTAATGGGGCACTCATCCCGTATGGATTCATGGGACCTGTAAATCCACCCTCGTTCATAAGCTGATGCATATTCATCCCACTGATTCCCTGGGCAACTGAGACTGGACATTCCTTGTGAGCTAATAGGAGCGTTTTTATATGCACAATCTCGTCTCGTAAGGCTTGTATTTGCGCATTTAAGCCTTCATTTTCAGATGCATAGACTTCCACCTTGGCTTGAAGGCTATTCAACCATTGCTTCTTACGTTGTCTGCATTTCAGAGCAGCAATACTACGTCTATGTTAACTGTTATTCAATACTGCTGTTATATTCTTACCGATTCCTCTCAAGAAAGTTCTTTCGTTTCTCCTCATCAGTCATCTTTTTCCCATCAGTTCCAATCTCGTTATTCTTCTCAGCTTCTTCTTCTGATGGTGGTTCTTCTGCACTGTGAGCAGCCCCACTGTTGCTCTTGGTTTTTTTATTTGTATGAATTTTGGGAGATGGCTCACTTGCTTTTCGCCGGCCATTCGTAGGGGGTAATGGTTTTTTATTTTTATCTCGTATTCTCGATCGATTGTTTTCATTTTCAGAGGCGCTTTCACCGGTGCTTATGGAGGTATTTTTTTGGTGGGAGATTATAGGAGAAATTTCAGCAGTTTGGTCGCCATTTTCTGGTTGTAAAGGCGGAGGGTGCCCATGAATTGGTAGTTGTGTGGTTGGTATAGAGTACTGACCGATTGTCTGTGGACCATCACGAGACTGAGCCAATAAAAATAGACCACTGGCAGCTGCATTGGCATCATCGTATTGACCAGGCTTAACGTCTGTTGCTTTAAGCTGGTCCTGAGGTTGGGATATTATACTTGTCGTTTGTTGAGCTTGAGTTCTCTTTGGCGCATTCATGGCTACACGATGAAATTCTAATGAAGGAGGTGTAGCTGCTCCAGATGTTACTGGATTAAAAATATTTGGAGGATTTGATATTGGATCAGGAAACATTGAGCCACTACCTCCGGGGGTGAGTCCTGCTCGGACATGCGATTCAGCTCCCGGCGTGAATCCGGAGCGTAAAGCAGACTCATTAGCAGTGATAAAGCCTCCACGCAAGTCTCGAATGTGATGCCCGTCACTAAAGTAATCATCGCGAGATTTTGAAGGGCCACCGATCATCGAGGGGCTCACTGGTCCGGATCGTAATGAACTGTTACCCCAGTAGATACTTGTATTCCCTGGTCCTAATATGCCAGCAGATGAAGTCAGGTCAGAGACTGGCGGCAATCTTGTACCTCCAGGTGTTTGTATGATTCCACTACCATTTGCGTTATTGTTATTCCCACTGGCAAAAGAAAAATCAAAAGGGTTTGTTTCTGTGGCTAAATGCCCGTGAGTTCCTGAAAAATAGTCGCCTGATTGAGCGGGATGTTGAGCCGGGCGTTGTGGGGGGGGAAGGGTTTCTTTAGAGTCTTTCCTAGAGTCTTCTGATTTATGGACTAAATCTAGTATATAGGATTAGCGAATTTTTGGAACAATCGCCAATACTTAAGCGGGGAAAAGTAAGGGCAGGAAAGTAGCGTACAAGTACATTGTGGCAGGATTGGAAATTTTTATATAAGATTTCTACATACCACTTTGCTTCGGAGGCTCGGCTTTAACTTGTATGGGAGATTTCACTTCTAATTTTTTAGGATAATCCCGAGGAAAAGATCCCATTCTGGTGGGCCCGGCTGCCACTACTTCAAGTGACGGAAAGTACTTTACAATGACGAATAAGGTTGAGGTGATACCAGAGACTGCTATCCTGAAGTTTTTTTTGGTGAATCAAGCCGCCGATTGCAATTTGAGATGCGAGAGGGAAAATTGAAGGAACCAGTGTTCAGCAATAGCAATTGATATGTTGACGACGCTGAGGACCTAGCTACTTCTTAGAAAAAGCGAATAAAATAGGCTGATTTTTATTTGAATACACCTTACTGTAATATTGAATGTAATGAGTTAAAACACGGACAACAATGGAGCTACGTATGGCAGATGGAGGTTGCGATCAATCCCTGTTGATTGCAAAATTTCCTCTGGCTTCGCAAGGCCACAGTGGTAGGCGGAGGCAGCAGGTTCACTTCACTAATGCTATTCCAAATCACCGTTGTCGGTATACCACCACCTTTTTCTTGAACTCGATTGCGATGAAGAGTAGCGATCGATTTTTTGCGATTGGGATGACGAGACCGGATCTCTCCCAACCGGTGTAGCAAAACAGCCGAATCAATTCCCGAGAGAATCAACAAGGCTGACTGAGGCACATGCAGAAAATGATGCGTCTATTTCTGCGAGTATGTAGAGTAATCAGGTGTCAAGTGTCGAGTGTTGAGGCTCTGCTGAATACTGGAGTGTAATGACTTGGATAATGACGCAGGTAAGATGACGACAATGGGCAGAGGGGGGGGGACAACTTTGCACGATTATTTCATCAAAGAATTACGCTATGCCTAAAAAGAATTTAGCGCCTGATTTACAACTAAATCCGAGATTTAAGCGATGCCAAGCTTCAGCATAAATTTACGCTTTTATCATTGGTCAACCGAATCACAGAACCCTCACGTAGGACGCACATGTACAAAATAGCAGGCTTAAGTTCCTCAATTGAGTATTCTGAGGTTGGTGATTAAAGTACCAAGCTCGAATTTTTGCAAAAGATTAAGTTCGTTAGACAAAGAAGGAAGTAAACTCTTCTATACATACCAAATCTAATATTTTGTGAAAAATTTATGCATGTTATTATTATATACGTCATCATGGCAAAATGGGCAAAAGACCCCTGATATTTAGAGCGTTTGTACAAAAGTTAAGCAATGTACATGTGTTGGGCCCAGTATAAATAGCTTGGCATATAATTGTATTGGCTTTCATACTAAAGCTTACAATACTTAATTTAAGTACAAGTTTTGGGGCTGGGATAATCAAGTCTAGTCTCTTTCTTGGTCTTTCCTTGCTGAACATCTTACATGAAAAAGGTTCATGGAGTAGAATGGATTCTACACTTGTCGGTAAATTTGTATGAAGATCGATAGAGCCGGCTCGTGTTCAAGCAAATTCATAATTCCATCCGAGCCAGTATTATGAGCCTGCAGGAAAACTCATCCTTGAAGCTGATTATTGTGAATTTGTCGAGGGTCGTTTTTAATCGTGTCTCATGTACCTTTGTCGGGGTTAAAACCCTCAAGGCCCATTCATTACTTTCTTCATCAAAACATCCACTGAAGTGACCGTAGATATATCTTTTCTAGCAGCAGCCTTTTATTCTGACAGCTGCCGCATGCTTGCAGTATTGGTACTGTCAGATCTTTGAAAGCTGTTCTTTGGTCAACAGTGCAGTTCTCGTGGATCGAGCCACACAAGTCTGGCGATCCAATCAGCGTGGTCCTCCGCAGGCCTTATGCTTCGCGGTGGAGTACCTTGTCTGTATATAATTCTAGTATGCTACAGCACGGGGGCAGTTACGTGCGGTGTGAACGCTGAGACAGCGTTAGCTCTGTTCAATTTATTGGCTAAACTGCAAGATCTAGATTCGTAGCAGAGTCAAAATCCAGGCCGTGATGCAGATTCTCGGGAAATATTACTTGCTAGTTTTAAGTATTTCATCCCGGATCTTGCTTGCAGCGTGCGGTCGCAACTAGGAAGTTTGTGTTGATAGATCGGGTAATCTTGTCTACAAATATTTTGACTATAGTTGAGACTGTTCTGACGGCGAGTTCAATTGATACTGGGACAGTGGTGATGCGCAGAGCAAAGACTGGGTGCTTGTCTCGGTTCGAAAGTGTCTATAGTGTCATCAGCTTTTCCTAGAATCCTTCGGCGGGTTTCAACATCTTTTGCCGTGACTGTAGAGCTGCTTGTTACCCGTATAATAGAACTTGCGTCGTACTGTAAGCAATTCAACCACATTCTGAGCCGCAGAATAAACAAAACCTTTAGATTATTTCTCCATCATTACGGCTCCCATACAATAATTACGCTAGAACGCCTTGAGTAGTTACTATGTAATTTACCAAACTCACAACGCAAGCATGACAGTGATCTTTCCTATAGAGAAACAATGATTTCCTCAGCCATGATGTTTAAAGTGTGTGTATGTGTAAGCTAGTTGACCCAGAAGTTGCGCACCCATCTCACATCAGCTCTGTTAGATTTTTAATAAATTTCCCACCCTCCAAATAATCACAATGTCTCAACATGAATCTATGGTTGGAGCTGCTCTTCAGAATCTAGAATCGGACAAAAATTATCGATTCGGGTTGCTGCTAATTTATACGGCATTCCAGAATTCACACTGAGGCATCGCCAACGGGGTAGCACACATCGAACGGTTAATCACGAGCCGTTGCAGCGATTGTACAATGAACAAGAGAAATATCTTGTTCAATGGATACTTCAACAAGACTCTGAAGGATTTCCTCCATCTCACACCCGCGCGCGAGAAATGGCAGTTCAAATCCTTCGACAGAATTCTGATCAATAGCTACCAAATTTTATGCGCCGCAATCCACAAGTTGCTACTTGCATAGGAAGGAGTATTAAAGCTGCAAGAATCAATGGAATTCATCCTGATCTTTTCTCTGAGTTCTATAGACGATTTCACGAGCTTCAAAGTCGACACAACGTAGAGCAAAGAAGTATCTGGGATATGGACGAACATGGCAACGCCCTTGGATTTTGTACCAATTCACGAGTCCTTGCTAGCTCTGAGAAAAGACGGACATATGTTACGTCTCCCGAATTGCGGGAATGGGTGTCAATTATTGAAACTATCAGCGCCTCGGGTAACTCTATTAAACCGCTGATAATCTTTAAGGGCAGCAATCCACAATCAACTTGGTTTCCAGATAACTCTCCTGACTGGTAATATACTACGTCTGAAAATGGATGAACTTGTAATAGTATCGCTATTAACTGGCTGAAACACATGTTCATTCCAGAAACTCAACCAGTGTCTGGGAGCCATTGCATCCTAATCATGGATGATCACGGTAGCCGTACAAGCATTGAATTTTTATGGACTTGTCAGCTAAATAATGTGGAGCTTCTATTTTTACCTGCCCGTTCAAGTCACACTCTTCAACTTCTTGATTTAGGTGTTTTCGCTCTGCTTAAGTCTAAATATCGCCCTCAGATCGCGAATTTAACACAATTTGATGATGCGCCCGCCGTCAAGAAGGAAAAATTTGTTTCTTGCAATTACCTTGCTCGCAATGCTACTTTCAACTCTCGGGTACTTCGTTCTGGATGGAAAGCTGCTGGTTTATTCCTGTGGAACCTAGAAAAAGGTCTGAACTCATCACGGATCCTTAACCCAATAGAAAGACCTTCAACATCACAATCTATATCTAATTATACATTGGATGAGTCACCTCGAAGCTCTCATAAAATATATGATTCAATTCAATTTATTAGAGGAAGTCAATCCGTTGATTCTCCAAGGGAAAGGAACTACATCAGAAAGCTTCGTGAATTGGGCCACATCATTGACTCTCTTAATGTAAAGGTGGCAGATCTTCAATTAGAACTTACTCGGCTGAAATCTCAGAATGATTATAATTCTAACCAGCGCCGTAGAAGATCCAAATACTAAGTTTGCCAATATAGAATCAATCGTAGAAGCGTGACAGGCTCAAGGATTATTAGAGCGACGGGATAGATTCAGGGAGTCTGAAATACGAGCTGAAAATTGTTATTTTATTGGAGAAGCGTTAAGTCGCAAGACTTATTGATTTATCACGTGGAAGAAAACGGCGAAGTGAAAGGTAAAGAGTCCGTAAACTGAAGTGGAGTGAGGAGTTGTTTCATTACTCCCACTTCAGGTACAGAGTGCTACTTATACAAGATTCTAATAAAAAGTAAATAAAACTTTGTAGATGGTGAATATTGTTGTCTCAGATAA